>ML978203.1:0-17669 GCA_010015745.1 Setomelanomma holmii
CTAGCAGGTGCCCATATCTTGCAAGAACAAGGAGTGTCAAGATAACTTAGTCTCCTTGTCTTAGCTGTAGTTGTGGCCTTCGACCGAACGTGAAAATCTGAGTGGCGCACGGGCCATTTTGAAAAGATTTCAGCTCACCAGGGAGCTGAAAGACAAAAGAAGGCAGCACGCCTGCCACAACGCCTGCAGCGGAGGGAGAGTGCTAGGAAACAGGTTTAAGAAGGCATTTGAGTCGTGTTTTGATGAAAAGTCGATGGATATCGACCTTTCGTTGACCTGGAAAAGTTGATGTTCGGTGGGTTGTATTGTGTGAAGCTACGAACAGTACATATAGTTGGGGGCTGTAAACAGCGCTAGTGTAGAGAAGGCAGTCTCACCTCACCTTGGGTGAGGTGCCACTGCGCAGTGAGGCAGGAGAGATTCCAAACCGCGACACAAGATGTCATATTCGTGGTCTGTATTGAAATAATTAATACCTGATCCCTGGACTCCGTTCCTCAAAGGCTTTTTCCATCGTCAGCGGATCGCTGCGATGAGCGCGCACATAAAGGGATTTCACTGCTATCTGGGGTACTTCCTCGTCCGATAATTGACCATGGGATACAGGATCAAATGCCATAGCTAAGCGACTTTCAAGATGGTGCTCAATGAGTTGACGGCATATGGCAACGACAAAAGTCTTCGTTCCAACTTGGGACTGTCAAATGCGGGCTCTCCGACCCTGTAGTATGCGATCAGAGCTACCAGAGATTCCTCGCAAGCTTGCTCCGTCATTTCCACGACACGGAAACTGATGCATCACAACGGCCAGTAGCTCAGCCTGGATGTCGTAGTCCCCAACGTAGTCAGCACGGCTTGTCCATCACGTTTCATAGTCAATTTAACATCGCACGCCACGCGGGATGTCAGAGGAATGGGGAGGCGACACGGATATACGCTCGTCAAACTTGCATTGAGACAACATGAAACATGCAATAAAGATTCTGTGGCCAGCCTCAAATCTATCTCCGCCGGCCCAGCATCTCCTTCCCCACCCCATCCCTCCCCTCCTCCTTCGTAATCCTCTCTACCACCTTAACAAGGTCATACGTAACCTCATCGCTCACCACGCTATCCCTCTCATACCCCGGATGCGTTTTAACAAATTCCCTAATCCACTTCGCCGCCGTCCAATACGTGCCATTCGCCCTCTTGCGAATCAAGTCGAGATATGTGGCGAGATCGCAGCGCGTCTCAACGTCCACGTTCATGCTGTTGAGATACGATTCGACAAGTGGAATCAGGCCTGGAAAGCCACTGCCGCCGGTTTGGCCATTGATGACTTCGTTGATGGACATTTGCTCGTATTCGTCTTCGACGGGGCCGGTGGGTGTGGAGGGTCGACTTTGTTCTGCGGGCGTGGTTGTTCCGATCGCTGAGCCGTTGGACTTGTGGCTTGAGAAAGGGTTCTTGCGGAACCAGAATTTCTGGGTTGAGACGGCATCGCGGATGTGTGCTGTTTCCATGTTCTCGGAAACACGCGTGATGGGAATGTAGAAGTTGAGGTTGAAAGAAAGGATTGCGCGCGTGATGAGCACGATAAAGATGCTGAATGCTGCGTTTTCGAAGTCGGTGATCTGAATCTCCATGGGTCGGAACTCGACTCGCCAGCCAATGTCGGAACCCGGCGGCGGCGGCTTGAAGCGCATATGTTGCCAGTTCGTTGACTGGAGATTTTCGAAGTGATCGGCTTTGGTGAGATCAAGCTCTTCAAGATCCTCGGCAAAAACGACAATGGGGTCGCGGATGAAGAGGTGGGCAAAGTGCGTGGCAAGCAGGTTGTCCATGCCACCCTCTAGGAGTCGTTGTTTCAAGTCTTCATCTACAATCAGGTTGGGGTCAAAGTACTCGGGTCGTAACCGCGGATCTTGGGAGATGTAGGTTGAGTTTGAAGCGTAGCGAGACTTGGGCAGCCGCCATCTGTCATTTTTGAGAGGCTATATATATATCAGTACAAAATTGATTAAGAGGACTGGGCTTCATACTTTCTCTCCAAGTTCTTCCGGTGTACGATCGTCTACAGCTCTGCTGATCTGATTCCAGCGGACGTCAGTATCTGCGAGGAACCCTTTGTAGATAGGCGTAGCTGCAGTTAGTGCCAGAAGTATCGGACCTAGTGGAGTCAATTGGTCGTACATCTTCCGGCCCTCTTCAATGTTCTTGGCTTGGAACGTAATCTGCAAGCAACAGCTTCCCATACCAAACGCCATGGCATCCATATGGATGAAGTTGTCTGGGGCAGCACCATTCCGAACATCGTCATCTTCAGGCCAGTTGTGTAGATCGTAGTTGACGGTAGGGTCTTTCCATGGCGATGGCGTGTCCTCGTCCTTGAAGATAGGCACGTTGACCTGAACCTTCCTCCCTCTCCGTGAGCGAATGTTCGCTGCAAGGGTTGGAAAGCGGATGTGTGGGTTAGCAATCTCGTCTGGAACGAACTGAGATCGCAACTTGGATCCTGACACTGGATAAGACGGTAAGATACAATCTGGTGAGCCGAGCCGAGGAAACGTCGTCAGAGTGATGGGGAATTCTGTATCTGCCATGTGCTCTTTGGCAATTTTGCGTCTGGCAGTACAGTAAGCATAATAAAATGCCTGTTTCGAGAAACACTCTACCTCCACTTCATGTTTGGCTCGACGTCAAGAAGATCCTTGAATCCGATGCCCCATGGTTTTCCAGGTGTTGCTTCCAGCATGAACCTGCCGAATTCTGGATGAAAGACTGGCGCAGGGTTGCCATGGCTCCTGTAATGGTCAGTATCGCAGTGTTGAAAGAAATACATGTACGTACTGAGCGTCTCCAGTCTGCACATCAGGCACTCCACCCCCTTGTTGCAGCAACTTCTCATCAGTGGCAAGTGCTGCTAGGATATCCGCCTGGCGAAGAGATAGTCGGACCTTGTGGTTATCTTTGTCGTAACACACCACAAGATACTCAATCTGTACCGCAATCAGTTTTCGCACCTGCCCACATCCAATCCACATACCTCATCTCCCCAAAGCAACGCATCCCTTTCTTTGCCCTTGGCATTACCCCAGATAGCCAGTAATTGCTGCCATCACATTACTACAACACAACTTGCCAATCAGATTTCACAATCTCACTTCAATTCCCCAGCTCCGCACATGGCCCGCAACCTTCTTCGCCTCGGGCCATTCGAGCGGCGTCCCAATAGCCCTTGAAGTACGATTAGCGAAGCCGACCCCACCAACCAAATCGGACAACAAATGTCTTACAGCAAACCCATGACCCGTCAGGGTAATCGGATCAGCAGCAGCCGGCGCGGCTCGGGACGTTATCTCAATGGGTGGTTTCTGCTGCCTTGGACGGCGATAGCGGGGAAATGTTGCTCGGGAAGCACTGCAGTATTTCCAAGTACTGTATAGCGGGGTCGCGGAACGTAAGGGAGCGAAGCGGCTTGCAGAATCTGCTTCTATTCCGGACCACGTAGCCGGCGATCGATTGCCCGCTCAGCACATACAATTCAGCGCCAGGGAAGCAAATAAGAAGTCTTGTCGTAGATTTTCTCACTCTGCGGCTCCAGATGCGCTCAGCAGTAGGGCTAGACGGACAGGGCGCTGGTATGATCATGGGATTATTAAGCAAGACCTCGCTTTCCATTCCGAGGAAGCTGCGAATCGAATCTGATCCCTGCGGACCTTCCCGATGACGCTTGCTAGATCCAATCATGTGGTGCAGCGCCCCACGTACGACCTTCCGACAGTCCGACTTCACATTGTGCACACTTCGTATATACACATATCGATCGTCTGCACCTTGCGTGACGAGCTACAAGGAGAAATGACAGCCACGCTCAGACGCACATGCCATGTACTCTCGCCTATGCAGCGGGTGCCCACGTGCAGCTACATCTGTCTAGGTATTTCAGCTTGCCGCGCCACGCCTGTTGACGGGCGCGTACCCTATGCACTTCGAGACGATAATGGCAGATGGGTGCATGGCAATTGTGGATTTGTGACTCGCCTCAGCTTGCACCTCGCCGTTATCTGCGGGCCGCAAGTGGCGTGACATGTGCATCGCAGCTGCAGGGCAGCATGCATGGAGACATTGAACAAAGAATAAAAATTCGACAAGTGACCTGGAGTCTTGACTTTGCGGCGTCCCTTACGCTCGAAGAGGCTGACTGATGTGTTGGCATGCCAACTTAGGCTTCGCATTTCCGCACTGAGCGAGATACTTGCAGCGACCTGCTACAACGGTCCCCTGTGTACAAGCATCGGCTGTTGCTGAGCGTGTGCCGTGCCCTATTGCCATTTCCTGATCGCCGTTCTGTGCTCCTGCGTTTGCATCAGGCTGGGGCTAGTGTGACCAGCGAGTGTGCTCGTAGCAAGTTTATCGTGGCATGTCTATTTTGAGCGTGATGCAGAAACTGGGGTTGGACAGGTGCTTCGATTTCCATCATCGGGCTCAGTAGGTGCGACCCTACTTTTGACAGCATGCGGGAGGCCTCAATTTGTGGGACTGTGCGACGCCAGCGGTGCGTGTCTGTGTTGAATGAAACCTGCGCCCGTCCCAACGATATGTGTGCGAGCGTGTGAGGTGCGCGTGAGTGAAGATCGACGTGAAAGTCGACGGATGTGATATCTGGTAACTGACAGCTTTTACTGTATACATTTGCCAGCCTGAAAGCCGCTTGGTATCTCTTTGCAAACGCCTTCCAAAAGTGCACTTCTTATAAAGTGAGATGATAGTGCGATGTGAGTCTGAAAACCCAAGCCCATCGTCCGATAGTCAGCGCTATTCGACGCTGCAAACGCCGGTGTGATGATCGAGCCGCCCTAACAGGTGACTGTGTGCCCAAAAACGCCAGCAGCCAGCTCTCTGGGCCTAACAACCCTTTGTATGTGCCAAAATGCCATAGCCGCTGATGCAAAAGAAGTAAGCTTCGTAACGCCGCCGAGAAGAAACAGATGCACGCTGAAGTCCGAATGCTGGTCTGAATCGCAAATCTGTAAATATCCTCTACAGCAGCTGGCTCCCTCGACTTGATGGCGAATCCCGGTCCCGTCTGGGTATTGCTGGCGGGCAGTAGAACGGACAATTGACAATCTCATAGTGCTCCTTACAAGGAAAAGTCCAGAAACATGCTCAACAAATGTCACGTACTTCCGGGTTCCAAGAAGCCCAGATCCTTGCGATGTGACCAGACGTGATGGTTGATGCAATGAGAATGGTATAAGATGTGTGAAATGTTTGCTAAACTCGAAGAAGATTTTCCAGGATATCGTAGTCGGGGCGATGCCGGCATGTCCTGGTCGCGTAGTCGTACACGCATATGAGAAAACGAATATGGTAGCCAGAATGTGCTGGTAGATCTGGGATCCTAGAATGTGCATACGTAGGTGGAGACGAGGTTGGTGACAAAAAGGGCCGATCTCGTATAGTATCATACAGTCGGCGAACCATGGTCTTTAGGTCGCAGGTTTGAACTGGTCATGGCTTGTTTGCCGCCCATTTTCCGTGTTAGTTTCGCATAATCTGGGCATGTGTCAGTCCATGAATACTGGAGGAACATGTCTCACTCACGTAGACCACAGGCGTTGCACAATGTGCGAGCACCATCAGGTCCTCGTCGCCATTCTGGTGTCTCTGCTCTGTTGCAGGAATGACATCTACCAGGAGGTGCCGCTCGCTGAAGGCAACCATTAGCATTGGGGTTGATGACGACGAGTGCGCAAGAATACTAACCCCCCGTTTCCTTGTCTTGCTATCGCCTCCAGTAAAGCCTCCGCTGCCCTTGGCATCGTCGCCGTAGTTGCTGGAGCCGTCGTGATCATATCCGTTGATTGGTCGATAGTGTGAATTCTGCGGGGGTTCCACGATACTGGCTTGATGATGTGTGAATACGACGTCTCTCATTCGTTGAAGAGACATTTGAATTCGCTCGCTTTGCTTCAACATGTCATCCACCTCTTCCAATCGTGGCATGGACTGGGGTGTCATGCCGATGCGTTGGTTCTCGTGAGCTCGTTGTCGGTATACTTTCGAGAATTCAGAGATGCGTCCAGATCCATCGGCCATCTGTCAATGTGAGCATACAAGAAGTCGACTGCTAGGATGTACATACCTCATTAAGAGAGGCCTCTAAATCAAAACTTTCGAGGTGCCGTTTTACGGACTCGCCATACGGTGCTAATGTCGACCGTCCGATCTTCTTCTCTTCCAGACGGGCCATGTCTGCGCCATCTCGCCATGTTGATGGTGGGGGATATCGAGGTGGGGCAGAGTATGTGGTTGCGGATGGTGGGTATGCAGAGTTCGGTGCACTCTGTGGCGGGGCTGACAGTGGGTAGTTGGATCCATACTGCGAGTACGAGTAGTGACTCATGGGTCCTGCCGGGGGAGGAGCAGATGCCTCGTAACTCGAAGAGGGCGGAGGGTACGAATAGGGAGCGTGGGGTCGAGCAGCGCTCGTTGGAGGGGACTGAGTGGTCTTCAGAGGATGGAGGGTCGGAAGCTTCGAATCGTGGCGCGGAGTCGAGTACGGAGGTCGTGGTGAGGAGAATGAAGGTCGTGGCAATGAATCTGGATGCGAGTGTGGGGGAGGCGGTGGAGGTACGTGAGATACGGACGTGCCTATGAACGGACTTCTGGGATGAGAAAATGGGTTCACAAGGCCCTGACTACCATGCAGGTCGGTCGAAAAGGTTCTTTGTCGTTGGTCTGATGGTGAGGTTACCGCGGGTGAGGGTTGATAATGTTGAGGAGCAGACGTCAGAGCAGAAGGCGGAGGAACTGGCGGAGGATACGACAGTGGCTGCTCTGCGCCGAGAGCCTCATGTATTGACGGCAACGACTGGCGCGCCGTCGGGCGCTGCGATTCCTTCTCGTCGCCAGAGGTTCGCCGTGACTCGGGCGGCGACAGAAGCCCTCCAAGCGAGGCGGGAAGTGCGCTGGCGGGCGCCGATTGGTGATTGCTGTGCATATGCGACGGGCCTCCGTAAGGGTGCAACGGGCTCGCCATGGCGGCAGGTGGATGGTTCCTCTGGTAGTCTATCTCTTCTCGCTTGACTCTGTCGGGATCTAGGTGATTCATCGATGGAAGACCGACGCTGGAACGGCACAATTAGCGAATATTTCTCCAGAGAGCTTCGACGACGCGCGGTCGAGGGACAAACAACGGACCTTTGCCTGCTGCCGGCGTCAAGTGTCTCCATTAATGTGCGAAGTGCGAGCGGCTGCTCACAGCGTGCTTAAAGCGAGCTGCTGCGGCGATGCGACGTTGGCTGGGAACGTGGACCCACGGCTTGATGTACCTTCCCGCAACACGACGACGAGCGCGAGTTCCTGGGTCGTTCCTGCCTCTCCCAACGCTGCCAAGGAATCCGTCACAAACACTTGGAATCTCAGGTAGTGGCGGGTTACAGACGCTTCGTCAATCCTAATCCTACACAAGGGCACTCGTCCGATTTGTTTCTTTCACGTCCACGCCCGACTCTTTTCAAAGAATTCCAGATGGCACGAGAGATGACGCTGCACTTCCCGGGTCAGGCTATTGCTGCTGCTCTTTCCAATCTCGATGCGGTGGCTGACGTAGTGTCGTAGGCACAACAGCCGTGGAGGGGTCGCTTGGGTCGAAACACTCTCAATGGCCGCACACTCCGGTTCTGCTGCTGGATTCTGGCACCGCGGTACTTTGGGCGACGTTGGCGTGTAAGTGAGTGTGAGTGAGCAATGGCAAGCGTGACATGGGCGAAGAATCGGCGACAGCAGCAGGTCCCGTGATCTGACAGCAGCGATGATGGCTGGGCTACGCGGATTTCAGCACCTTCACACGCCAGCAGGCATGGTGTGAGAGGGAACGAGTGCTAGAGCAGCAGCATGGCGGGCTAAAGCAGATGCGATCGGAGATGAACCGCCCGGCAGCGAGTAGTCGCTCAGTGTGATGAGCTTGTGCAGTGAGATGGCAAGGATGGGCAGAATACGGCACGACTGTTTGCCCCAGCAAGGATCTGGGTGGAGGCGCTGACTTGGGTGCGCAAGAGGCAACTCACCAGGGCTGTCAAGCAGCCTCCCCAAAGCGGTCGACTCAGCGGGCAAGGATGTGCAACACGCGAATCTGCCCTTGCGACGCCTAGCTTGATCAGATCGCACCACCCCCTTAAAGCAACCGACGCGGACGCAGAGGCGCACGATCAGCACCGTCGAGGCCTGTCGCGCCAGCCAGTAGCGCAGATGCCATGGAGTGGTCTTGCGCCTGCAGAGCGTCCGCGGCATTTTGCTGCGGCGCACTCTCCGCCAGCGAGCAAAGGCGTTGCAGCAAGCAGCCCGCTCATAGACAGTTCGTCTCTTCGATCGGTTGCCGTTAAGACAGGGGACAGACATCGCGACCAGCATCCGTGCGAATGGGGGCTCCACGGACACGAGACAAGATTCGCCCAAACTGCAACGGGAGCAGCCCGGCTGCTTGGGACGAATTATCGCCGTGGCATGCAATCGAGATGCAACCGAGCTCCCACCACGCCTCCACCCTGGCTTACACGGCGTGCACCCACGCTCCTTGTCTGTCACCCGCCTGGCAACAGCAGCCGTGGACAGCCACCAGGCGAGAAGGACCCGCAAGCGCCACATCGGAACACTCTGCCCTTGTCTGTCTTTCATGCAACGACAGAATCGATGGGCAAGACCGCCTCCTTGTATTGTCGCGGCGGCGCTGTTGGGCATCAACATCTGCGCAGGCCCTATCAAGATAGTGCGACCCCGCCCGCCGGCGCTATCGGGAATCTCCATGGAACACCAGGGGCAGGTCCATCTGATGCCGGCACGATCAGGAGGCGCTCAGCGGGGGCGGACGTTAAGCCGAGCCACACCACCTCACCAACGCCCGGGCAGATGCCGGACAACCATCTCGAGGTTCTGTCGGCCCGGTGATGGGCGCGCGAGTCGCACTGTTCGTCAGCAACTCGTCACATTTGTGGTCGTCGTAGAGCAACAAAGTTGTCAGGCCTTGATGGTGGCCGCGGGTGAGCGTCCCGCCCTCGGAACGGTTGGTTGGACGCTTCGGTTACGTCAGAACGACCAGCCTCCATCACATCTGCCTGATCTCGCTACGAACCCGTCGAAGCACCGTTTTGCGCCCACACGTGTCTTGGTGCAACGTGTGGGCCGATGGCTGCAGCACGGCTTAGTAGCATCGCCTTCTCCAGTTATCCATGCGGTCTGCCATGCGCGGCGTCGCTCTCGACTCGGCGCAACGCTGGCTGCTACAAGTGCAAACGCGTTTGCGAGACAGCCGTAGCCTCGCCAGCATCCCTCACAAGTGATCTCTTGCTACTACATCGAGCTCAAATCTCATGCGCATTGCAGCTTCTGGGAACTTATCGTCAGGTTGGTAGTCGCCCCAGCTCCCAAGCAGCATCCATGACAATAGCAGATCAGATCTCATGCACTTGCGGTAATCAGGTCTGTCAGCTGTACAGTGGCTTGCAGTTCGCTAAGATACTCGAGCAGCTATCCATCAAGCGAGGACGTTCCGGAGCAATACTTCCGACCTGTAGCAACGTATGCAACTGTCAGATCTCCAGCCGCGCTGTGAGCTCGAGCTTGGGCCCATGGTGACACGAGTCTACAATAAGTCGTAGCAGGCATCATCCATGGCCGTCACATGTTGTCCCGCCGATGTGCATTCGCTTCCAAGTGCTCAATTCTTTCCGCCGTGGTACAGATCGCACTTACTAGACCAGAAAACGTCGGAAGCATTGGGGCGCGATTCGGTGGTTGGCAAACATCGAATCGCACTTAGAATCTTTGGTCACGCCATGGAAAGGCCCGCCAAGCAAGCAGTAACCTCGTCCATCATCAGGTACCAGAATATCATGCATCCCACCATCTAGCAACGCATCCGACGGCCGAGCCTCGATTCTTTCGGGTAGCTCTTGTCTTGCATGGCAATCTGTCCGTGCCTCACGGTGTCCAAACAAGATACCCCTTCCAATTGCAATCTAGAATATGGGACAGGGATCGAAATCGCCAAATACCACAGATTACAGCTTGTGTCAGAATGCATGGAATCCGATGAGCTTTAGCAGGTGGACCGTGTCGGACCCTGTAAAAGCACTTCTCCGGGCATGCTCATAGTCTTTCGCTCCGAAAATGGCCATTGATGCCCATATTTTAACCCTAGTAATGGTGGCAAGTGCAAGATCACCGGGCAGAAACGCTCCTTATGTCTGGAGTCACCCTGATTTCTAAGGAGATATAAACCAGAGATATGACCTGTCAGTCTGTATTGGCAATATTTTGCATGGCCCGGTAACTGCCATCCACCCCCCAACACAACGAGCGAAAATCAGGCCCTCGATTCATAGCCATTCACGTAACTCCTGGAGTCCGTGCGAGACCTCAACCAGCTTTACCATGCAAGACGACTCATTGGATTTGCACGCTTCCTGTCACAGAATGCATTGCGAATCGATACAGACACGAAATATCGCTGCGCCTGGCGGAGCATTTGCGCTCTTCGGTCGGTCCATCTCAGGCTAAAGCAACTCCCTTGCGCAGGAGAGTTCTCAACCAACACGAAACAGTCTGTCAAACCAGGACGTTGTGCCTCGTCTTGCTCCGGATGGGCTCAATCGGCCCTGCTTTGGGCATGATCCAAAGTGTCAGCATGCCCATTATCTGGGTTAATAAACAGCCAGGAAACTTGGCGTCTGTAGTGTACACACCCTTCGATATCGTGCCTACAACAATGTCGTGGTCGTTCTCAGAGTAAGTCAGTCGTCAGCACGACATTTTGCATCCCGGCTATAGGTAATGTTCTTCAGCGGGACGGACATTTGAACTTGATACGATCCGGCTAACATGGTTCATGCATGACGTTTACCCATCATCGTGTTGCTGCCACGAGGGCTCTGCGAATTCTACCGGTACCGCAATTGGCTTATGCTTACGATCTCAAACCACCCGAAATAACTAACGGGCCAGGAAAGCCCTGTATGGCAGGCCTGTCACCTGGCGTAACATCCACTGCGCGCCCCACAATCTCACACACAAATGCTATACTGCCCCACACTTACTCAACGATAGAGGCTTTGGGTTGGCTCTCAAAGTTGCGATGAGAACACCGCGGCGCAATTTTACTTCTGCTGCACCATGTCATATCGTTCTGAACGACACTGCCAACGATCGTCGCGACGAATAGGTAGGTCAACATGCGGCAAGGGTTAGAAACTCCACAGAATGCGTGGACGATCCTTACCCAGGCAATCGCCGGCCACTCCGTCGAAGGATGCGCTTGCGATGTTTCGTGCAGGCTATCAATTGACTCGTGCAGCCGGCCACCTGCTTCCGACCAACAAAAATCGAGGCAACTTATTCGAACCCAGCGACCTGCGAAAGAGGGCAGAAAGGCAAGTAACAACATTCGTTGATGTGGAGACTGGATGTTTCCGATTGCAGAGTGCGGAACTCTCGTTCCATCTCGCTTCCACCATTCTGCGTTTCTCCAAACGCACGAAATCAGGATCTCGATCACAGAATACGAATACCCGCAATTCGCCTCCTTGCATGCAGCTGTTATCTCGCTATCGTCAGGCATCGGGTCCTCCAACGGATCTAATTCTAGCTCGATTCGTGCGACTGCGTAAGCGACATGGTACGCTGACCAGCGCGCTGGGACGGAGTCGATACGACGCTTGATGCAAGCTGTCTGTGAAGTCAACTTTGGCGTTTCAGCACATGCGAATAAGTAGCGCACCGGATATCCCATCAGCGTTCCTTACTGTTCTTGAGCAAGATCGTCCTCCTTTCGAGAAAGCAGGTGCGACACTCGGGCCGCCGAACAAAAAGCAACGTCAACTCACGCCGTTTTTCAGGGTTCATAGCCTGTTCGCCAAGGCATGCATGACCTTTACCGGCCTCCCGCATTACGAGCATGTCAATCATCATAAGGGAGCCCCATTTGCCGCTCTCGTTGGTCAATTTGTGGTTTAGGCAGGGCACTACATCGACGATTGCGGAGGTCAGCTTCCCAAAAGGCTTTCAGATCCTGGTCCTCAAATGAGCTCCCCCTTTTGGGCCGAGTCGAGTTCCGCTAAAGCCTGTGCACACAAATCTCGCCTTTCGATCATGCAGCCGCCCGGCATGAGCTGGCTTGAAGATATTCTAGTGGCAGTTTTGTGGCGAATAGTGCCCAGTTGCCTTCCTTGTGAGGTTTGCTTTCTGAACTCATCTGCCGGTTACTCCTGTCGAGATCGCAGATCTGCACGGTTCATGAGAAGCCACAAAAGTCCCTGCGCACAAGCTAACAATCTTGATCAGGGTAGTCAAACGATGTTTACCAGATGTGTTCACGTCGCTGCCGCGCAAAATTACTAGTCACTTCATCTGGGAGACCGGTACTCCTTCCACCTCCAGGAGAGTCTCAAAACTGTTGCAGGGAGCCAGACATATTTGCCCTATGACTACAAGACGTTTTTTCCATGACTCTGAGCAAGAGCTTGTCACGTACCACTCTGCAGAGCAATCCACTTCAGATGCCCGCTTCGCTCGACATATGTAAAGGATCACAATTACCTTGGAGAACACATACCACCAACCGTGGCAGGCAGGTTCTGCTACCCTAAGGACCTAGAAAACGAGGCTATAGGCAACTACCAACCAGCTGAGGGTGCATCAGCGTGGGAAGAGGAGGACAATAAGTAAAAGCCCTAGCTGGGGCAAGTCTTCAAACCCTTCTTTCTCAATTACCCCTTTTACTAGGGCAAGCGTGACAGAACAGGCGGTCGATAGACGAGGGAGGATAGGTACCAATACACTGCCAATACGACAGCGTAACAACTGCGAACATAGCAAACGGAAGGTTTTACCCCCTACGTATAGGAGGTTTTTCGCCTAAGGCAATAGTCTACGTAGCTCTAGATAGGGCCGGCACTAGACGGTAAATAGATTTAATAATACTAATAATAATAATAATAATAATAAGTTCTGCTACCCTCGCACAACCGGGTTCTGCTCAAAAGATACAAAAAGAGAGACGTTCGTAAGATGCGTTGCTACTTCACATGAAGTAGAAAGTTTTATGGTTACATATGGATGATCTTTTGATCTACAACGGTGTCGCACTGTTTTGAGACCGGCTACAATGGGCCGGCCCGGGTGAAGATGATCGGAGGACGCTCCGGTGTCAGTCGAAACAGCCTCCCACAACTAAGCAAAACGTTGAAACAGGACGAGACGACCACCCATTGGCATCGGAGAAAGCATACTGCTCGTCGCCAATCATGAGTGTTGCAAGATGTTACTCACGACAGGTTGGTGCATCTGTTCTCGAACGCAACCACGTCGCTGCGCAATAGCGGGCACGCCAACGTGCCGCACGGTTTTCAATACCACTCACGAGGTCCCACTACAATGTGCATTCCTACTTGATAGCAGCAAACAGGTCTTGCGCTCATCCACACTCGCACTGCTATTCCGACAGACTGGTTCAGCTCGTTGCGCTATTTCGGACCAGATCTTGCCTTACACACCATCAGCACGCAGAATCACACGATCAAACCGGGGCATCCATGACTGCCTGTAGGGAGACCATTCCACGCTGTGCTGCAACCCCCGCGTAGCAGCAATCGATGACGACACTACCAAGCTTATACGACCGACACCGCCTGTTTTTAGCTTCGAGTCAACAATTCACAATATCACTCACGTCGTTGGACACGATTGCTTGTGCCTGAAGAGTCCAAGGAAGTGGGAATGCTGCGCACAAGATCTACAGGGCGTAGGGATCAGCCGCCACTGACCGTCAATCACAGATCTTGCTTTTCCCGACTTGCGAAATCGAAGATGGACAACCTGGCACAAGATCGCCAGGCTCGTCCCGCAGCGGCGATCGGAGTGAACTCCTTGCATCGCGATACGTGCAGCTTTTTCCATCTAATGCAGGAGAAATGACAACCAATAAACCTGCTTGGTCGCTAGTCGGTTTTGGCAACTTTTCGATCTGATAAAGCCGTCCGCTTGGAGGTGGGGTTTTCTCTTCAGGCGTACAATGCACGATCCTCGCTACGCATGCCGGTGTGAGGAAGGCAGTTTTCGCATGCTGCAAATACGGACGAACAGGCCCCGCCGAACTTTCTGCAAAGTAAGGCAGCCAATCCTCTGTTTCATGAAAGCTCCTGGCGGCATGGCATATAGATGCAGCGTCGCAACGGCTCGTGAATAATCGTTCAATAAAGTTCACTCAGTGGGAACAGCGTTGTCTCGGGGAGAGCTGTCGACCGCTCGAGGCTCTACAATAATGATTACGGGACACAAGACATCGTCAAAAGCATGCGGTACAGACCACCGTAGCCTTCAATTCCGTAACACGAGAGGCTGTACCCCACCACGGCGTCACTAATGGATATCCATTCGCTGATCCAGCCCGGAACGCCACATTTCCCGCGCCACTACCGCGCAGAAGGCATCTCGAAGCTCGAGCACACAACCGTCCTGCAGTGATCAGCCCATGAGGCGCCCTTACTATCTGCAAGCTAGTTTGCTTATTTCGACAAAAACCAGAAAATACCTCGACCATGGAGCAGTAAAATTCGACCTCCAAGCCTACGCTGGGGCCATACAGCACGTGAGATTCGCGAGATCTCTCGCCAAAGTTGAGATTCTGCATGCCGAGATTGCAGCTACTGTCGCACAGAGGCAGGGAAATGATGGGGAAACAATAGTGCTCCACATCATTGGGCACCGATGCATCCGCGATGGCAAGATGCTCTTTGCGTTCGCCTCATAAAATGCCGATGGCAGAATGCACTAACAATACTGACCATGATTGGACGGCAACTTTCTCCGCCTTGGCCTTTGTGGATACCGCGAAACGTTCACGCCCTTTGTGCAGACTAGGAGAACTCCGCACGCTATCAAATTTGACTCCAAGAAGAACGAAGTCGAATTTGCTCGGAATCGGACAATTCTCGTGCGCAAGTATTGCGGCCTCGAAAAATGAATTGCGATCGTTATGCCATCGCAGTAGCCGGCATATTCAGCCGTCAGCATATCAGTGATCAGACACGGGAAGCTTGCTGATGAATGTCGCTCCGCGAGCTCCCTTGGTCTTCGCGGTCGCGCTGTGAGGTCATCATCCCTCTCCGCCTCGAGGACCTCGAACGCGGACTGTACGCTGCGAGAATCGCATTGGTTGGGCTGACAGCCCTATAGCGGCATATTGGAAGGATCGCATGTGTCTATGCGAGACTTGCGCTTTATTGTGCCGTCCTCCCAAACAACCAGCAATCTACGACCCCATCCGGACCAGTTCTTGATGCACGGCTACACGGCTTCACGGTTCCACCAATGAAATGTGGGCCGAGACATGCTGGACGGCAACAGCAGATTCAGCTAGGAAGTGAGGCGAAAAAGGACGTATCGATATCTTGCTGGCTATCCATCGTGCGAAGACAGCCTTTCGTGGGCGGGCGTGCGTCCAGACAGCAGAGCCAGAGTCCTTGAACGCTTCAGCTCACTGGGTACATGAGAGTGTCTCGCACCAATTGCAACCATATGCAACCAGCCAGCATTGTTCGGCGTCGATATGAGAGCCTCGATGTTATCCCCCGTAGGGTATATTATTTCATACGATGGATAACCCTACTACGGCTCACACTACTACGGCTCACACTACTGTCTATATTCGGGAATGTGCTATCATCTAGCAGATTTACAAAGTTGACGATACACGCAGGGTCGGATTTCTCGCCACACACCGACTGCGCGGCAACAGGACTCGCCGTCCAGGCTTCAAATGTGACATTAACGTTGAAAGCCTGATATGCACTATACTTTCTCATACTACCTGAATCTCGCTAACCTTTATTTGCTGTCTCTGGCACTTCTCCCTCCTCCTCGCTCTCATCATCTTCTTCACCTTCAATGTCAACGCCATCTCCCTCTCCCTCGCTTCCATCATCTTCCTCACTGTCATCTTCAGTCTCGGCATCCTCTTCCTCGGTGCTTACAACCTCGGCATCTTGGTTCATTGAAGTGTTACCATCATCCACCTCTTCTTCTGTATCAATATCTGAATCCGTCTCAGGTGCCGCTACCTCTTCTTCCTCGTCATCAGATGAGTCTTCATCCTCCAGGAGACTACGCTCGTCTTCAAAAACCGAGTTATCGTCAGACAGCGCTTCCTCGTCGTCAGACACGTCATTTTCGAAATCGAAATCTCGAACCAGTGGTACGTCGCCACCAATAGCTTGAGGCAATGACATTATCGGCAGCTGCGCTGAGGAGACTTGATCCCGCGCTTCTGGATGCAGCAATTGCCTTGAGAGCGATGGGGATTGTTGACCTATATCAGGCGGCGGGGTATTTAGTCGATGCTGGATCGAGAATGGATGAGGCTGAGTCTGAGATTGAGATTGAGATTGTGTAGGTTGTTGCTGTGCACCCTGCACGTACGCATCATCTAGGTCTTCCGCCTCATCGTCTTCGGACTCCAGATCAGAATCCGCTTGTCCTTCAACGTCAGACGCATCTTCGCACTCGTCTCCGTCCGCCTCTGAGTTCTCTTCTTCACTTTGGGGCGCATGCGAAGGCATCGAGGCTTGTTCCCGAGTATCTAGCACCGAGGCACCTTGCTCAGGCCGCTGAGGTGATGGCGCTGGTCGAAGCGGAGCCTGAGGTTGAGCCTGCGGCGGCGATAATCTAGTTCGTCCCTTGAGCTTCGAAAATAGCGACTTAGCACCCGAGGCTTGCGGTACTCGTTGTTGCGCGGGTGCTGTGGGATGCTGAGATTGGGTTTGAGGAACCTCTTCCTCATTCACATCGTCCTCCTGCTCCTCATCAGGCCCTGCATCGCCATCCGCTTCGACCTCTTCGTCCTGGTCCGCTTTTCTGTCATACCGAGGTTGATCTGCTGGCGGCGGAGCTTGTGGTGCAGACTGAGGCACCGACTTGTTTTGTGTAGAGCGAGCCGATGTTGGCTGACTTGTAGCATGAGGCGATGGAGGCATACATTGCTTGAGCTTCGATATCAGTGGCGGACCTTTTGAGATAGGCGGAGGTTGCTGGGCAGCTGGTGTGGGATGCTGTGGTGGAGCTAGAGCAATAGGATCCTGGTCTTCATCCCCGTCCTCACACTCAGGCTGTGTAGCTTCGGGATGCGCTTGCTGAATAGGGACCTGTGCGGATACATGGCGTTGGGACGGCGGGGGAGCTGCGAGAACTTGCTGCTGCTGTGGTGAAACTTCATATCCATCCTGTGGCGGGGTTAATTCTGGTTGTTTGGGTGTGTGATACTGGTATCCTGGCAATGCGATCTGTTGCGGAGATCCGGCACCGGAGTAGTCACCTTGAGCTGGGTCTTGCGAGACCGCGGACTGAGAGTGAGGCAATGGGTGCTCGAAGTCTGGTTGAAGCACCGGACCATGATGGCTATCAAATTGGTCCGCCGGCATTCTCCCATAATAAGTCTCCATCGATAGATCTCCGTACTGGCTATCGTCGATACGACTCAAATAATGACCTGGGTACTGGATGCGGCGTGTCTTGAGTCCTAGACGCAGGGCACGTTCCTTCTTAGACTCCTTTCTTTCCTTGGGGCCCTTATCCTTCTTCGACTTCTTGTCCTTCTTCGACTTCTTGTCCTTCTTCGACTTCTTGTCCTTCTT
>ML978203.1:17679-229309 GCA_010015745.1 Setomelanomma holmii
TCCTTCTTCGACTTCTTGTCCTTCTTCGACTTCTTGTCCTTCTTCGACTTCTTGTCCTTCTTAGGCTGCTTCTCCTTTCTGCGAATTGTTTCCTTTAGATTCCTTGCTCTCCTTAGACTCACTCTCCTTCTTGAGTACCCCTTCATTCTTGAGACCCTTCTCCTTCTTGGGATCCTTCTCCTTCTTCTTGGACTCCTCCATTATCTCAGATCTCTGATCATGACCACCATATGTACTCGGATCTTTCTGCTGAGTCGATTGCGCAGTTTGAGCCTTCGAAGTCTTTAGACTGAACGCGTGCTTCTTGCCCTCGGATTTAGACGACAGTTTTCCACCGCTTCGCTCATCTTCCTTGTGGTCTGTGCCGCGAGCTCGCGACGCTGTAGCTTTCAGCACGTTCGTATGTCCTTTGCTCTGTGGAGGTAGCGGCGACGTTGGCACTTTCTCGCCAGTCACTTTGCGCGACTGGACTTGTTCTTGAAGCTTCCACTTAGCGTCGGCCTGAACAGGTGCATGATGCGCTGTGTGACCTTGCCGATGCAATATATCGCCCCTGCGTGACTGCTTTTGAGATGGCAATAGGGTCTTACCTTGCGGAAGACTGCTTCACGATTACAGACGATTTCTGCCACGAAGACGAATGCTGAGGTTGACTCTTCATGAGCGGAGACGTCGATACGTTCTTGAATTCTGGCTGAATTTCGGAGGTCCTCCCAATTCCGAATGCCTTCTTGAGAGGTGTATTCTTTTCCTTCGGCTCGCCACCTGGTATGACGGCCTGCGTCTTCTCTTCATGGCGTCCTGCGCTGTTGAAGATGCTGAGCTTGGAGGAAGGCTGTGTTGTTGAGTCTGTGGGAAGCTTGATGCTGAAGTCCTTGGAAGGGGTTGGCGACACAAGTTTGGCTGCCTTTGATGTCACCTTGCTGGTTGCTCTCGGAAATGGCGCGGTGGTAGGTTTGGCATTCACCACCTGGGGACTTTTCGCCTTTGCCTCCTTGTTACGTGTCATGAAGCCCATCTCCAATCAGTGGCTGGTGTCAAGGTGTTATTGTTGAAAAAGGTTGTCTACGCGTCGATACGTGTAGGACATGGCGTGGCTGGAGTATTTATATCGAGGGTTCTGAACGCGAGTGACAAGCTGCCGCATATCACAGGCCATTTGCGTGTGAAGCATGCATGTGAACAAGTCGGGGGCCATCACAACGAGGTCAATGAAGCACGCAGCGGTGGGAGACACTTGCGCGTATCGTTGATTCGTTTCTCTGTTAGAATCACATTGTTTCACGGCAGCTACCATCCAGTTCCTTCTCCAAGCCACTCTTGCTTATCCGCCATCCGGCACAACCGCTTGTAGATACATTCCTCTGCAAAGAACTCACCGTAGCGCCGCTCTATCGCTATAATCTCACGAACGTAAGCACTACCCTACATACACAGACAAAGGTCAGCTTAGTGTCTTCGCTCCATTCAATTCGTAGCCTGAAGCCTGTGATAGGAAGCGTATATTTGTACCTTGATGAGTTTGACAATATGCTCCGCATCATCCGGACTAATAGGCACACTTTTGGGTACACCGCGGACAGTTCGCGAGGCACGATAGTATGCTATCAAGACCCACTTATCGCGGAGTGGGTTGCCATGAGGAGGTTCGATGTCTATCAAATTCTGCGCTGGTTGCTGCTGCGCGGGCTCTCGGGCGTGCGGTTGATCTTGCTGTTGATGGTGAGGCGCTGGCTGTACAATGCCTTGCGGTGCTTGTTCGAGTATTATGGGTGGCATAGGGCGACCGTAGTAATCATAGCCGTATAAGAAGAGATCGGAGATGAAGGGGTCGTTGTGGTGCGGATAGTGCGGGTAGCGGGACATTATCGTTTGTATTTTTTCTTATTGAGCTGTGTCGAGAACTCAACGTGTTTGGTATGCGGTGCTATCAAGAGATGGAGAATGAAGTGGCGAGAAAGATATGTTTTATGCTCAAGGGACGTGAAGGATGATGGAGGGAAGATTCGAGACATGTAAGACATGTCAACTACAGCTCAGCGAATGCCATAGAAACATGGAGAGTTACCATATTGGAGATGTGACAGAGCGAGGTGAACATAGGCGGTAGAAAGAGAACAAGGGTGTCTTGAGTGATTAATGTCCTAAACGACCCATTTTGTGCAACTCGACTCCTCACAAGCCCTGATTGCGCTGTGTGTGTGTTCTCCATCGCGAATATCTGAGGAAATCAGTGAATTGCGAAGGAGTACACACAGGATGTTGACATACCAAGTGCTGATGACATGGAAGTAGCGACCAGCGCTATAGTACATGTCGACCACCCTGACTTTTGAAGTCCTTGAACCGTTCACATAACCGAGCACTGCATGCCACCGATCGGCGAGTGCGCCATCGCAGGCATGGTCATCGTCTTGGTCTTGCGCTTGATGTTCTTGGCGGGCTGAGACGACGATGACTTGGTACCGTTGGTGTCGCGGGCGGCATCCTCCATGGTAGCTTTGTAAGGGGCGTTGATCTCCAGAGAGTGCTGCAAATCCCAGATCTTATCGCTGACCGGAGCGGTGACTGGTGTGACCATGGCTGAGATGCACAGGACGTAGAGCTGGAGTAGCATGAGAGCGAGGATGATAGGCATCGTGATCGTTGTTCTTGTGTCGATTTCGGGTCGATTGGTTGAAATTGGTTGAAGCGTTGTGCGTACGTCGAGCTGCAAGGCTGGCTTGGATGTTGATCTTGAGATGCGATTCTGATCGATGTGTTTCGAGTTGTTGATGTGTCTGGAGCGCAGTGGCAGTGGTGGACGCAAGGTTTATATGCCCTTTGGCATGTAGCGGCTGCACGGTTGCTATTGTTACTTACTTACCATTGTAGTCATGCCGTGAGCGCTAGGAAATATGGTTGAAGTAACCACAACATCGTGATGCGTGCTTGCCATTGTTCACGAGAGAATCGAGACATCACCGAGACGAGATTGCTGAGGTGAAGGTGGAGTGGACGAACAATAGCGTGCTACGCAGAACGTGAAAACAGAATAGGCAACGACAGGAACAAAATGAAAGTCAGATTAGATCGCTTGATGATGAGGGGGGACTATTTCGTTGTTCCATAAAAAGATGCTATTAGGAGGTTGGTGTTCTAACGTTTGAAAAGTACGACCTCAACAGCTGCTCCTTCCGAATGGACCTCGCCTGACCAATTGAACTCCATCTGGCTTTTTGACAGATTAATTTCCTCCTCACACGAATCAACAGCGCTCTGAGCAAGCACTCGTGCTACACAATTTCTGACCTGGTGAGGGATTCAAAACTGCGTGGAGCATATGGAACTGATCAACAAACTGAAAGAGCTGGAAGCGAAGCATCGCACCTACCTCACCTGAGCGCAAGCCGAGCTAGAAGGTCGACACTGATGGATCCCTCAAGCCTGGCCTACTTCTCTGGTCGGACTCGATGTTTCGTGCAAAGCGCAATATTGCGATCGTCGCATAGGGCTGCTAGCCTGCAATAACGTTGGCAGCGAACCTGGTTCCTGGCAATAACGGCCACTCTTTTGTGAGCTGGTTCCTAGGTTCCTGGATCCATGAGTCCAGCATCCGCATAGCCTGGGCAAGTTTCTTCGACAATTTACTGGCGACAAACAAATTTCCTCTATATCGCATCCAATGGCACGAGAACGTCAGGAAACACGCAGCCGCAGACGCGGCATGACGATGGCCCTGGTGGCGCATGTTTACAGTATCATTGAAACGGCCAGGGAAGGTCGCGTTTATCTGAAGCTATTCTCGTCGCATGCTTGGTGGTGTGCGTGAACGTTGACTTTCGCTCTCCACAGACGCGGACGCCCGTGCGGGGTGGCCCACGTTACTGACCGGTCGCGGCTTCCCCTGGATTCGGTAATTTGACCTCGAGGGTATTATCGATGTTGTCCATTGGTGGCGTCCGTGACGCATGGAAGCGTCGGAAGAGGCGTGCGCGTGAAATTGTGTGCATATTGTGGTAGGAGGCCTCGAACTGAGTTCATGAAGCTGCAAGTCGTCCTATCGAGAGCGCGCAAGAAAGACGTTCAAGCATCTCACTGCTTGCAGCGCGCATACTCGATCCGCTGCCTCGGAAGGCCAAACGCAAGTCCAACCAGAGAATAAGGCCGTTTCAACTGTGGTTGCTAGGCTTGGTAAGCGTTCCTGCAGGCGTCGTTACCGAGATGAGCGCCTTGCACGGGTCGCCCGAGGTGTGACGGTTTCAGACTGCTGCGACAGGCAGATCCCAGTTGAAACGCGCTCGCCGCGAGAAGGGGGCCACGCGAGCAAAGTCTTTGGGGCTTCGAGTTCACGTTAGAAGCGCAAGAGGCAATCCCTTTGCAGTGGTCACAATAGCTGGCGGATATGGCGACGTGCAAACTGGCCGTGGTGCAAGTGAGCGCATGGCTGCAAGGCCGGGATCGGCAGCTTCTCCCGCATGGCACGCAAGCAAATTGCGTGTGTGGAGGGACGGACTCCGCGAGTGAGCTGAGTGCTGACTTTCCCTGATCACCCCTAGCCTAGCGGCATGCAGCAAGTGCAATGCTCGAGGCCACCCCAAGTCCGACCCTTCATGCGCGCGCTCAGTCTCAGTTTGAAAAGTCATCGTGGCAACATGACAGCGCGCGAGTTCCTTCCAACTGCTCCCTCATGCAGTTGCTGTCGTTGATGCTCAGGCATGGTGGTGGTATATTTAGATGTGTGCTGCCCGTGGCTGAAAGTCAGGGTCGAGGAACGCTCTGTAACTGGCTGGGCCACTGCAGGTCAACTAACGGCGGCTACGAACGACTGGACCAGACAGCACTCTTAGACGCTATCGATCTGGTGGAGCACGTCTTGCGGTGTGCGTGCAGCAGACTCTTCGAGCAATGAGGATGCTCGGTTTCCTGACTGTGTTTGCTGTCGTCGTCCCTTGCTGGGTCGGCTCGAGGGTACGCGGAGGGTTCATCGCTGGCGCAGTCCGCGGCAGGACCGACCTGCCCTCACTGAAAGAATGCCACTCCAAACAATGCAGAGCACAGTGCGCAGCAGCGCAGCAAAGTGAGCGCATGAACGAGATTGGCAGTTCATGGCTCCAGAGCAGACGCGCTCAGGAACAGACCGGGGCGCGCTCCCCGTCGTTATTGCGCATCGTTGCCAGCGTTTCAGAGCGTGCATCCAGGGCTCGACTGCTGCAGCTCCTGGAGCTAGACCCAGGCAGGGGTGAGCGCGCCAAGATTCGACGGCGGCCTTTCATAACTAACGAGCCACCGCCCATCCGCCGAATCCTGTCGCTGCTTGTCACCTTTTCTCTGGCCCCTCCATCTCGCCTTTCCTCTCCCCCCTCGCTCCCTTTCACTCTCTGCCCCAGTGCAGCTTCTGCATCTTATCCTGCTCCTGTTCTTTGGACCAGCTTTTATCCCTCCTAATCCTCGATTCCCTGAGCGCGCCAGAACCGTCGCTCCCCTAGAGAAGAGCCCGCATCCATCATCCCGACTGCATCCAGGACCAGCTTGTCTGCCTGATCTACTCGGCTGTTCGTGTATCCAACTTCGATCGTCATCTTCGCCGTCCAGCGTGTCCGTCAAAATCGTGTGCCTGCTTCCCGCGACACTGCACCTGCCAACCCAGCACCTCGCGTCGGCCCTGCTTTCCCAGCTAGACCTGGACATCGCGACTGAAGACCTTTGTTAATAGCTCCAACTGCATTGCCCGTCGGCCGGTTTTCGATCCATATACCTCCTTGTAGCCCGATCATTGCGATCCGTAATCTCGTAATCACCCACCAACCAACCAACCAGCGTCTGCTACCAGCAAACGCTCTGTATATCCGCGCATTCCGTCTGTTCTTCGACTTGCGCCCAACGCTCCCTTCAGTCGGCCTTCCTGACGCCTGAGCTTGTTCGGATATTTTCTTCTATTCTCTATCCTTTCGGTGTGCTTAGCGCATCCTCTTTGTTGCAGCCTTACCTTTGTCCGCAACTTTCTTAGAACAACACAATGAGCATGGACGCTGGCGGTCTTGCTCAAATGTCATACAACAACTTCCAGTCCCCGGGCGGCATTGGCATGCCTACCTCGAGCTTCGGATCTCGGGGCAAAGGTGCCGCTCTGAAGCGTCTCAGTCTTGCTTCTCCGCCCAAGGTCGGCACCATCGCGGAGGACTCTGTCGCGACTCCTCGCACTAGCCGTTCGCACCTCTTGGCTGGTCTTCGTACTGCTCCCAAGACACCCACGTCTGCGCAGCCTCCTGCATCCGCTCCGTACAACCAGCGTCAGCACAACATTGGTGGTAACAACACCAACCGCTTCTCCGGGCAGAACATGAACGGCATGAACCAGCGTATGCCCCAGACTGCCATTGGCAACAGCTTCCCTACTGCCAACCAGTACAACCAGCAGTCCATGATGTACGACCAAGTTCTGGCTCCTCCATCTGTCCAGTTTGACGATGCTGAGATGGATCCCAACATCGCGGCGCAGCTGTTGGCTACCGAGTTGTATCTCGCTCAGAGGCAGCAACAGCTCCAGCAGCAGCTTCTAACCCTGACTGCGCAGCAGTTTGGCAACACGAACATCAACGGCGGTATGCGTCAGCAGCAGCAGTATCCCAACACGCCTTATACGCCGCAGATGAACGCGTACGGCCAGCAGTTCCAGAACACCCCCGCTATTCAGGAGACTGGTCAGCCTGGCGTGTATCTTATGTTCAACCAGATGACTGGCCAGTACCAGTACGTCGTGGACCCCAACTTCCAGCAGGACAACGGTGGTGAGGTTCAGCCTTCCAACCTGTCGCACTCTCCTCCGCCGCCAACCCCAGGCTTCCAGCGCTCCCCACCAAAGGTCGACACCCCGCTCGTCCAAGTTTCACCTCCCAATGAGATCAACCCCAGCCCATGGGGCTCGCGCAGCGCGTCTCCGCCGAAGAAGTCCAACACTCCGCCTCAGGACGTCGTTCCTCTTCCGCCGCCTTCGGCCAACGCCTTCCGCCGTGGCCACAAGAAGAACCTGTCATCCCTTGCTGTCGACGCTACGGCGCAGACTCCTGAAGGTCCCAGGTCCGCTTTCGTCCGACCTGTCGGCTTCCCGGCCACTCCCATGACCGGCACCTTCGGGCCTGGCCAAGCACGAGCTGGAGAGCATCCGGTGCGCCAGCCTCGTGGACCTCCTTCCATCGAGGACTTGAAGGAGAAGCCCACGACCAAGCACGAGGGCAGCAAGAACTTTGCGACCCGCCAACGCCGTCAGGCCGTCGGCAATCTTGTGCGTGCCGGCATCGGGCGCCGCACTCAGCGCACTGGCAGCGGCAGCGCTTCTCCCGACTCTGATACCTTCCCGTCCTCTGACAACGACTCCGACAGCGTTCGTAGCGGTGGAAGTGGAAGCCTTTCCGGCAAGCCTAGCATTGGTAGTCTCCGTGCTGTTGCTAATGGAGCCATCGGATCTGAGCGCAAAGCGTCGAAAGAGCGCTCTTGCGATCGCGCCTCGATCAATCGATCCTACACCGCCGACAGTGTGAGCAGCGACGACGGTGTCTCAATTGGTGGTGGCCTCGTAGAGGTCCGCCCAGCTGAGCAACGCCGCATGCCGAAGCTCATCCTCACCAGCGCTGAGAAGCGCAAGAGCACCATGTTCTAGGATGTGGACTGAAAGACGTCATTTTAAGAAGTGGTCGAGTGACAAACTCGATGCCACCTTTGTGCATATTATGGCGGCGTTCTTCGGACGTTGCAGATTACGGCCCTTAACGAATCTTTCTTCTCTCTTATGGTTTTCCATTGTTTGCATGCGGCGGGCTAGGTTGAGCTTATATTCTTCTTCGTTACGATGACCTTCGTGTCTGCTACCTAGCAGACCCTCTTGTTGACATTCTTGTTTCGGACGTTATGCGAATTGCGTTTAATGAGCCGGCGGATGGCTCCGTTTGGAACGAAACAAATTTGGAGCACCACATGTTTACATCGAACATGGGATCTTGGGAGGAATACGCGCCACGGACAACGAGCTCTATGCCTGTGGCTGGGGCTCATTGCATTCCTTGAGCACATTTTGTCATTTTGTACCAACTGCACACTCACTACTCATGTTGTAGGATGAGAGCAGGAAAGAGGAGTGGACCATGTAGGATGATAACCTCAATGCTATCACACTCGCTTTTCAACATGACCACATATGCCTCGTTCGATATGAAGGTTCCCATTGCGTGCAAAGTCTTCGTGGGATCTGCTCCAGATCTACACACGACAGCGATCATCCGTGCCCGATTAGCACCTCACCGAGCCCCACGTTGCCCATCGAGATCGTTTTCTGTCTTGCAACGGCGATCGACGAGCGCTCGCGTGGTGTTGAGGCTAGATATCGATAAGCGTCATAAGGCTGGCCTCGGTGTCTCATCACGGGGAAGCTTCGACGCAGCCAAAATTTCGAGACTTACAACACCAAACCCTCCACATCTCACATACGCGGCTCTACAACATCGAGCAGGCTTCACAAGATCACCAGAATCGCTCTACAGCTTAATTGCTACGTCCAAACCTCCCCCACCTCCACCGCAATGTCCGAGCCCGAACCGGTCCCACCGATCGACCCTCCACCCACACCACCAACCTCACGTCCGCTACACACTTTACCACTGCCCTTTTCACACGACAAACTCGAACCCATAACTCAAGGCGCCGAAGCACTCGTGTACAAAACCACATTCCTCACGCCTCATACCCCCGTCGTCGTGAAATACCGCCCGCCAAAACCGTACCGCCATCCTACCTTGGACAAACGGCTCACGAAGCAACGTTTGCTGGCCGAGGCGAGGTCTTTAGTGAGGGTTAAGAAGGAGGGTGTGCGCGTGCCGGGGGTGCTGGGGGCGGATTGGGAGGCGGGGTGGTTGGTGCTTGAGTATGTGGAGGGGAGGACGGTTAGGAGAGTGTTGGATGGGTGGGCTCATTCACAAGAAGGCACAGAAGATCAAGGGCAGGATGACGAAGGAATGCGGGATCTGATGCATAGGGTTGGAAGAGAGGTGGGAAAGTTACATGAACTGGGTGTGTGTCATGGGGATTTGACGACGAGTAATTTAATGCTGCGTACACCTGAGGATGAGCAAAAGGCAGACGGTCAAGGCATACAAGTGTCATCAAGAAGGGGAAGGCAGACTACGAGTACGTTGCGCGAGGCGGCGATGAATGGAGAAGCGCCGCCAGATTCACCATTGGAACCACCACAACCACAATCGCAACCGATGCATTCACAATCACTACGTGGCGATGTATACCTCATCGATTTCGGCCTCACGACCGCGTCAATACAAGACGAGGACAAAGCGGTGGATTTGTATGTCCTGGAAAGAGCGTTCGCCGCGACACACCCAGCTGCGGAACCGCTGTTTCAGGAGGTGCTCAAGGCGTACGGTGAGATTTATAAGGGTGCGAAGGGGGTGTTGAAGAGGTTGGAGGGCGTGCGGTTGAGGGGAAGGAAGAGGAGTATGCTTGGGTGATGAGCGATGGGATGAGCATAAGAATACAAGGAGATATGGAGGAATAGATGGGGAGAAACGTGATACCCTGAATGGATTGATATAATAGTCATATGCTGTTGCATATCAGGAAGAGGACAGTGTCACATACACGCATCAAGTCTCACTCATTGACGGCACAAGCATGCTGCAGCAACCACATACCACGATCGATCCATAGTCGTGCACATGCGTACCCTTTCGCCTACTTCTCGACTCTCTTCAACCTACGCGCTTCTATGTGAATATCATTTGGGATCTGAACATTTGTCAAAAGAGAAGATGGTTCGCCGTTGAAAGTGATTTTCGAGCAAAGTACGCAAGAGAGAACACATTTCGATCCACTGCGGATTTTGGTGACAATGCACTGACAAAGTGTTTGATAGTGGAATGTAGCAAGACGCAGAGAGGTATTTATGACTCTCCAATTCCGCTCATCACTCCCACAAGGAGTGGAAGGACACATCGATAGTATCAACCAGATCTTTGGTCAAGCTGGCTTTTCAGGGACATACTTTAAGGACAAGATTGTTTCGAGCTTCCAGGAGATATGCCAGCGTGTTTGAAGCAAGTCGCTAGCACATAAAGTGGACGTCAGCCAGTTTCACACAATTGTTGCGCACTGGCGGCAGAAGACATATACGGCCTGTGGTAAGCTTTTGAAAGTCGAACGACGAAAGAAAGAATCACATTGAGGATTGGGCTCTTTTGAAGAGCTCACAAGGCGGAGAAGAGGATTGATTAGAAAGCAAGCTAGGTTGGAAGGAGCTTTTATACTACATGCAAAACGAAGAGCATGATTTGCATATGTGTGTGTTTCCGCGCGAATGTGACATGGACGCGCTGCGATTTGTCTCACAGCCAAAGTGGGCTGCTTAACGCATTCAGATGCTCTGGTACGCGCGTACATGAATGCTTGGAAGAGAAGCGGTTGGCATCATCTCAACGCTCACAAAACCATAGCTGAACTGGACCGCATTTTTTCGACCACCACGCAGCTGCACACAAACATATCACTTCGCCGATCTTCTTTTGGGAAAAAACATCGTAACGTAGGAGTCCTCTTTGGGGACGCACTCTTGGTTGCTTCTTTAGTTCACAATGTGGTGAGACAGTAGTAAGTAGTGGGATGTGTCAAAATCCTGAGGGTGTTTGTACAATATCGAAGTACGCAGCATTTCAGATTGGACTGGAGAAAAGCATTCTGGCCAAGCCGACTTCCGGGAATGCGGACTGGAGACTACATCATTTCGAGACTTATTGCTATGCGTTGGCGTGGTCGAAGCGGTTCAATGGCACATAGGTCTACGATACTTCGGCTTGAGACGCCGTTCCAGTCTGGTCGATGATGACATTTGGGAACCAGGATACAATTTTAAAAGGGCGAGCCGAGACACGAAAGACATGGGTTCTTCGACTCACTTTTTCTGGGAAACATAGCTGATTATTGGAGCTGATTTTGGCGATATGAACCCTCGATGGTGTAGAGAAGGAAAATGAAGGATGAGCGGGAAGATGTTATACTTCATCGACGCCCAATGAACGCTTGAACGATCTCAAAAAGTGATAGAACAATGATCCAACACTTTCAAGCCTATCCATATCGCCTTCTCACTCCTCATAAATAGCTTTCGAACGGATCTTTCTGCACATGACCTGCCTAAGTCTGATATTTAAGCTCTACAGGCATTTATAGACGCTAAAAACAGCTCTGAGTACTAGAAGAACAGCTTGAATGAGACCTGCGGTTGTTTTCATTTCTTATTCATCGCTGCGTAGATAATTTTGGAATCTAGTTGGGGACTAATGGAGAAGAAAGAAGAAATTGTGTTGGTGACTTTACAGTAGCTTTGAGCGCTACAAGGAGATTGGAGAAGATTTGGAAGAAGTGGTTAGCCTGGTTATAATATGGTAAGGACTTACGGGCTCTGAGATGGACAGCTGTATGCACCTAGGTACGTTTAGGTCGAAAGCTTCGTGGATGGCGTCATGAACATGAGCAAGTTTTCCAACTGATGTTTGACTACGATGCGCTGTGTTCTTTGAGAAGGATTTGGTAACTGGAGATTCCTGGACAGCGCGGCAAACAGGACATAATCTTCTTGCATTTCAGTTTCTTGATGATTATTTCGAGCAAAACGGCTAATTTTGGGCTAACGTTTTTAGGCACGAATGTTAATTGATAGGAAGGGAAGGAAAATTGAAAGAGGTTTATGGATTTCATATTAGGCTGTTAGCCGGCTACTAAAAGTCCAATACAGCTTCTTGAACATTGGAGTCTTTTTGGATCTAGCGCTTCGATTGTCGTTATGTAAAATGTCGCTCGGGAATTTGAACATGTTGAGATAATCATTGGATTTGCAGTGAGACCAATGCGACACGGCCAATTCGTTAAGAACATCGCAGAGAACATTCTATTCTTGCACACTCTTTTCTAGAAGGCAGGACGCGAGAAGTGAATGAGAAGAGAAGGAAGTGCGTCGGTGGTAGAGAATCTAAACCGTCTTGTGTAGATCTGAGACTCCCCAACACATCTGCAAAAAATACTTTTGAACTTGAGGATGGTTTACGTTCCCTATGCCTTTCTTTTCATGCCTATGACTCTACATGACTTTATCACCGTTTCCAGACCGAGTTACTCCACACAAGAAAGGGTGGATCTGTTGTTTTGATGTGCAAAGATCATCTAGTGTCTTTAGTGAGACAACGTGAGTGTATGTGCATGGTGGGTGTGATTTTAGCACGGAGAAGATCATGTTGAGGGTACATCCATGCTTCACAAACCGGCACTCACAGGACATGGCCTGCATTTCAGCTTATTTGGAAGACCTACCGCTACATCTCTGAACTGTGAGAATCAATGATGCAAAAAGTGGATGAGAGGCGAGAAGTTCCGAGGAGATGGAGTTTATATATGCCTGAGTAATAGCACAAGAGGTGCTAAGTGCGGCCCTCGAGCGCAAGCGTACTTGTGACGAGAGGAGCATAAGCTCTCTTTGCTTTCTTTTTGGCATCTTACAAGCTGCACGCCTTTGTCGTAATGTGTTCATTTTGGCGGAAATACTGCACACATACTCCACTGTACTGGTTGATTTGAGCGCACGCGATCATATTGTCGATATCAAGTCTTCCAGCATATGCAATTAATGAAGTCCATCGTGCGCCGCGGAACCCAAGAGACATGAAGATTTTGTCCACGTTATTCTCGTCAAAATTCGCCATCTCGTAGTTAATTCAGAATGAGCAAAGAAGATTAGTCCATAACTTGGTTTAGTGCAGAGGTAAGGTTTGCAGGAGACTTATATACCCAGAAAGCTAACGGATTGAAAGATCGCGAGCGCCGCGTGACATCTTGTTTTTCTACCAAAGCTTTTTGGACTTCGATTTTCTCATGATGTGCTGGAATATGTCCTTCGATTTGCACGTGGATTTGGATAGTCAGCAGTTTTCGTGAAGGTTCTGCAGAACAGCCGTTTCGGCTTGAAGATCGAAATCGCGCGACATTGACAAGTAAACGCGATAGTCGGAGGGAAGCGAAAGCAGCAGCATAGACATGACGCACGGTATACTTTCTGCACTGTCCAAGACAAAGGACATCATACTGCACAGCACGAATTTCTGCTGCATAAGGCATGGAGCTGGATGCTTGTCATCTCTGATCAGGAGCAATGTTCAGTTGACTTGTGAACCGAAAGAAGGTTGCCGCAGAGAGAAATTATACGCGGGCCCGCCACTTGTAAAGTATCTTCGGCATCGGGTAGACCAGATTTTGGAAAACATGCTAGGTCAGTCCAGCTTCATTGGAGAATTGGACTTAGAAGAACCATGGATTCTTAGGAGCAATACTTTGTGGAGGGTATTCTCGTTGTCCTCCATCTTTTTCGAATCCCATGGATATCAGAATGACAGTGAGGGAAACGGAATGAGACTTCGTGAGAGGCTTCTAAGCTAGTACTGACGTGCGAGTACTCCTCGTGACTTCCAAGCAAAACGAGCATATTTGGCGTCAATTTGTATTTCGCTATCACCTGCCGAAGACATGCATCACTCGGTTCGGGGAATATTCCTTCAATGGCTATGCGGGGCTCCAACAACTCCTGAAACATGCAAGTCGTTCTGCAATCATCGTTGCACGCGGTTGGAAGTATGTTCCATGGATCGAGGACAGGTATGTCGAGTGTCGTCACGTGCTCGATGCGAAAGTGTCGTCAGCGGCTCTGAGCTGCCGCCATCTGCTCAAACCATGCAAACGGGATACATTGAGATGATCGTTTTGGAGTGGAACTCGATAGGCGCGAAGAGTCAGATTGAGCTCTCGATGGTTTCAAGCGTACCTGACGATGCGCCTGGGTGCTTCCGGCCCCATCAATAAAGCCGCAGCCGTCCCGTCAGGCATGCGAGCCAGCCGCGAGCCGACGGGAGATCGTCCGACGGCAACGTGGGAAATGGACCTTCTGTCATTGCTCGTGCCCGTCATCTGCTTGCCCTTTCTGCAGTGCGAAGCCATGGTTGACGTCTTGGAAGTCTCGATCGATGCCCACGAATGCGGCTGACAGCCACTGACGCTTGCCCGTCTTGGAATGGCTGCCTCGTCCATGCCTCAACACGCCTGTCTCAGTCCAGACGTCGCACATCCTACACAATCACGACAATTGCCCGCAATACTCGGCCTCCCACGGAGACGACGTAGCGCGCCATCCTACAGCACAGCGCAGCATCGCATCCGCAGTTGATTGCGCCGAGACAGCGATTGGGTTTCTCGGCTGCCCAAGACCCCTGCCCACGGCCTCGTCTAGCCCGCGTCTACAACAACGAAGTGAGCTGACCATCGTACGATTGCTTCACACGCACACTTTGTTCCCACACAACCCCCGGCAAACTCGCACCGCTGCAGACTTTGCTGGTGCGGTGCGCACTGCCGCCCTGCAGTAGATCCGGAAGCTTACTGGGTAGAGCTTACTCTGCCTGCGTGATTGCCCGGTCCGCCTACAAACGGGCTTCCGAGAAGCGACCGCGGTGAATGGCATGACCTGACCCTGCTGGTAAGATAGCATCGCATTCTACTTTGCCCTCAACTTTCCCGTGTTGTGCCTTCGCCGCTTCATCACATTGGCGATAGAGTTTGTCGCAAGCTGCGAGCGTCCAGAAGCGCTTTGTACCCATCATGGCTTCAGACTCCAATGGCAGCCCCGATGACGGGCTTGAGCTGGAGCGGATTGCTGTGCGTGCTTCCAGTCAGCGCAGTTCCAAGGCTAGTCTCGACGTCCACTGCTAACGCCCGCCGCGCAACAGGTCGGACCCTACTGCGTCTTCGACAACTACCAATTCCCTGACAGTCCCAAGGCGAACCGCGCATCGCCGGGCTCACCCAAGCAGAGCGCAGCCGAGATGGAGGATCCCATGCTGTCGACCAACTATCCCTTCAGCAACATGCGCGGCCCGTGGCTCACCACTGCCGGCGACGAAATGCCGCTGACTGCCCCAGCCGACGACATGTCGAGTTGGAACGAGTGGATGCAATTCGACCCCGCGCAAGCGTCTCAGCAGGCCGAAACCGTCGAGTCCAAGCCCGCGAGCACGCAGGGACCCGCTTCCTTGCTCGTATCCGCACAGCAGTCTCCGCCCTTCACCCGCGAACCACAGCAGCCCTCGCTCTCCCAGTCCATCTCCACCACCAACATCCCCATATCCGCCCCCATGTATGCGCAGCCCAACGGCATCCCGTTCACCTTCGGACAGAACGGCGACCTCCCTCCGGCTTTCGACTTCAGTGGCAATTCGCTGAGCTCACCAGCCGATGCCGACGTTCAGCAACAGCATGGCTTCTACTCGCCGCCCATGTGGCAGCAACAGCAACAGCAACAGATGAGCGACAGCGCATTCTACCCGCCGTCACGATTCGACCAGTCGAGCTTTGTCGCACCGCCTGTGCCCGAGACAACCCCGAGTCTCCACCACAGCCCGGAATCACAAAACAATGGACGAGCCAGCTCGTCATCGTCACACTCGTCACCTGAGCCTGTCACCAACAACAAGAAGAGGAAGTCGGCAGAAGATGACGATGAGGAGGACCTGGATGGTGCGCCGTCCGATAAGAGAGGAAAGGGACAGCCACCCAAGAAGACTGCACACAACATGATCGAGAAGCGGTATCGGACGAATCTCAATGACAAAATTGCAGCCCTGCGTGACAGTATGTGCCATCTCCCAATTCTTTGACCATGCGTTAACAGCGAGCAGGTGTACCGAGTCTTCGCGTCATGTCACGGCCAAACGGCACAGAGGAGGACGATGACCCTGAGGATCTTGAGGGTCTGACCCCAGCTCACAAGCTGAACAAGGCTACCGTTCTGTCCAAGGCCACAGAGTACATCCGGCATCTTGAAAAACGCAATAAGAAATTGCAAGATGAAGTCAACACTCTCAAAGGACGATTGGACAGCTATGAGAAGATGGCCATCTCGGGACCAATGGCCCTGCACGGTGCTATGGCTACTCCAGATGGCAGCAGGTTCCCAGAAGATCCTTTCGCACAAACGCATATGCCAATGAGTGGGACCCCTCCGCAGGGCATGATACCCGTACCCGACAACATTGCAGCCTTACAGCGAGGACTGCCACCACAGCAACACTACGCTCACGCATATCCTTCCTACAACGGAGCTGCGCGCCAGGTCGTCACTGGACCTCCAATGGTCAATGGACGTCGCACTAGCGCCATGATGGGCAAGCTCATGGTCGGCTCGCTCGCTGGTCTCATGGTCCTCGAAGGACTGGTCGAGCGCGAGCAATCACAAGAGGAACCCGCCGGCCGCGGTTTGTTCGCGTTGCCGATCAACCTTGCCAGCATCCTCGCTCCACGAGTTTCGTTGGGCGCGACCTCTGCTCAGCTGCCCCTGGCCAAGCTTATCCTTGTCCTAGGAGCATTCTTTTACCTCGTCGGTCCTCTACTCCACTTCAAGGCGAAGCCAAAGAAGAAGGCTGCACCCGCCGTTCTGTTGTCGCCAGCTCCATCACTTGCTTCTCCGGTAGAGGTACGCCGCAAGGCTTGGCTTACCGCTATCCAGACTGTGTGGGTGCCGCAACATAACTCCATCCTCGAGGTCGCCGCGCTGGGCTTGAAGACACTCAAGCTCAGCACACGCAAAATCATTGGCTGGCATGGCTATGCCTACTTGACTGGCATCACCAAGGAGCAAGAAGCAGCTCGCATTAAGGCATGGGAGATTGCGCTCGATGCTCAGCTCACTGGCGGCGATGCGGAGATTAGCAAGAGTCGATTGGTCTTGACGTTGATGGCCTCAGGAACATTGCCCGATACCCCGGCGCGTCTCATGCTGAAAGCTCTGCATATTCGCGTGCTTCTTTGGGAGATTGCCAATGCTGGCCACGGTTCATGGTGGATGGTTGACGATCTAAGCGCAAAGCTGGCTCGAAGTTACTGGAACATGGCCCGCAGCGAACACAGAATCACGGCGAACTTGTCTTTGAAACAGGGCAGCGATGCTCAGCCTCTACCCGAGCATCTTGCTGCACTCATTGAGAGGGAGTGCGACGAGGTGTTGGTGCCCGCAATCGTGCAACGCGCTTATAACCTCGCATGGAATCGCCCGAGCGCAGAAAAGACTGTCGTGGACGTGTCCATGGATAGCGTCGTTGAGGACTTCTCCATGAGCTCACCACTTGATGCGTTAGCTGCATGGTACTCCAGTCTCGTCCTCCAGAAGGCTCTTGCAAGCACGCTCGCATCCCAAGGCTCGTTGACAAAGGAAAGCGTTGTCTCCGATCTCGACCTCGCCCTGCAATCTGCGCCACCGAACTCGCAAGCTCAGCTCCGCATCCTCGTCGCCCAGGCTGTTGTACTCGATACCGATCGTGATGCACACATCGCTACAGCGCTCAAAGCCCTCCCGTCTAGGCCCGAACCCAGCTTCCTCAACCTCGTCGACACAACACCCGTCGCAGCAGATGTTCGTAAAGCTCTCACTCTCGCCAAATGTCTCGCACTCATCTCTTCCCCGTCCACCGAGGCTCGTCGTCGCGCCACCTACGTCGTCAACAAAACCTACCTTCCCGAAGTCACCACCACACTCCTCTCCTTCGTCGCCGCACACAAAGTCGTTAGGCTCTTTATGCAAGATAAAGACCTCCAGGTCGAGGCGAGCACAGGTCTCGAACGCATTGCAAAGAGCCTGCGCATGTGGGTCGGTCACGAGACTGGCAAGCGCAGCGGTCTGAATGACAAAGTACGCAAGCGTATTGTCACGAGGTGTCTGGAGGCCAGCAAGGCACTTGTCGGGCTCAAGCAGAAAGACGATGTTGATGATGGGTATGCCAGTGCGAGTGTGAAGGATGATTAGACGGCTTCCTACGCGGGAATATTTCTTTTGTCAGATTATGTTTGACTTGGTTTGCGTCGAGCAAGATACGGTATACCTACACCGGCGTTTGGAAAAGGGATAGCACCATCGCGTGTATAGGCTGGGTCCGGATGGACGTCGGCGTACGTCTTTGCTGCGTTTCTCGACCCTTATACTTTGGTTCCTTTGGGGCGCGTATACCTTACGGACCGTCTCGACCAGAGGTATGAGATAGCTATAGCTTGATACCAATGTTACTTCAGCTTTGCCAATTTTCAGCCTACTTCGAGCTTCAATGTCGGATTGTGTTATCAGGCTTCGTGTTTGATTGTCACACGGTGGTGGAAGAGGTGCGAAGAGCTGCAGCTCAATCGACGGTTGCGTCGTCCATTAATCAACAGGAGCACTTTGTGCTGAGAGGTGCTGATCACGTATTTCTTATGACATCAACAAGCTCGATGAGAAAACAGGCGACACGGGTGAAGGTTATGGCGACAATGACAGGCATCATTAGTTGAAATAAGTAGCTACAAGCTCGAGTGAGCGGAAAGACAGACGACGAAGGTAAATGGTAAGATATGTCATGGCTTGTCCGTACGCCGACTAAATGCTGAGAAAGACTGCGAACTCTTGTGCCTTGGGCTATATTGTGGGCGAAGATCCGAACGTGAAATAATGAACCACCTGCGTGTCATCAATGCTGCTCCGTGTGCGCATCCCTGCTCCTTGACCATGACGTGGGAGCTGCCCTCAGCTCTCGGGGTCGGGTTTTGGCAGAAGAAGTAAAGTGTCTGAGTGTCGCTCGTGGCTGCGTAACTGGTGGTTGATGGAGCGACAAGAGCGATAATGTACGCAAGAGAGTCGAGACGTGCTTAAACATGATGGCCAGCATCACCGCGCGAGACGCCAAACTCGCGACCGATATAGATGCTGTCATCCTCATGCTCTTGCATGTTCTTCTTGTGGGGTGATGGAGTCGTAGTTGCGCTGTCGATGCCTTTGTCTTTGTGGGAGTAGGTACAAACACTGAGTTGCCGACTCTTCTCCACCGCGGTGTTGGTAGCATTGCTGCCATAGTTGGTGGAAGCTGCTGATCGATAGAACTCGCCTCGGATGAGTCGGTTGTGCGAATCTGGGTCGCGTGTGGCGACGGCTTTCTCGTTGATGACGCCGGCCCAGATCGCGGAGAGCGGGAGGAAAATGCACACGACAGTCAGCACTTGGACGCCGAGCTCGGGGACAATAGATGCTTTTTGGAACTGGAAGCAGGTGAAGATGGCTGAGACGTGTTAGTGAACTGCTCTAAAGAGAGGTATGCTTGATGACATACCTGGGATCAGCATGGTTTGACAGCCCATAATGAAGACAATCTGCATGGGCCCAAATTGAGGCATCTTGAGCTTACGTCGCTGAAGAATCGCATAGCCGAGTTTCCATGTGAAGACACAGCTGAACAACCATATCGCAATAGCTTGTGTGATGTACATGGTGGATACCACGTATTTGTATGCCTCCACAGATTGTCCGTTCAGTGTTTGCTTGATGACGATGACGGTAAATGCGGCCCTGAATCCGATAGCAATGCACGCCATGACTGAAGTGATCGCCATAATGATGTACCGCTGAATTGGCATCGTGGTCACACACACTACCCAAACTTGGATGCTGAGTGACACCATAACCAGGATAAGGACAAGGAGGGTGAAGATGTTTGTGGTTACCCAGGTGTGGATGTCTTCGTGTTTGACGCGAGCGTAGTTCTCAGACAGCAAGGTGTAAGGATTCATCATCGTGCTCGTTACATAACAGCTGAGAAGGACACAGCGGATGAAGTTGAACAACAGACACAATGCATTGACAAGGAAGATGGAGGATTTTCGCTTCTCTGACCGTGTGAGAAGTAGTAGTACCAGCAGTAGTAGCAGCGAAGCCCCAACCTGGGAGCCGTAGTTGATACCCAGCCGTGAAGTGTAGTTGCGGAGGTAATTGAAGTCCTCCATGCTGACGGTGATGTTGCTGCCATCTGGATTGAAGACGACGAGTGGCTGTGTCCAGGGATCGAAGCCAGGCGGTGGTGTTGTGTTCTCCATGCTCATGGTGAGGTCTCTGGTCTCAGGCGAGAGGTGATGGAAGTGTGTCTTGCTGTGCCCCACGAAGTAGGTTTCGAGTGGGGGCGAGAGAACGACGCCTACCGCAACACAACGTTTCGATCAGATGCAGCGTAGATGAGACTGGCTTGGCGCTATCTGGGGAGTGTCGAGGATAAAGAAGGGGAGGCTAGTCGCCGAAGATGGGGTCCGATGGCTTGGTTGAGACTGCAGTTGTGATGTGGAAGAACAGAAGAGGGGGAGAAGGATTGATGGACTTGGAAAGAGTGAAAGGATCGAATAGTCCACGGAAGTAAAAAGATATAGTCGGTGGATTCCTGCCTACAATCTGAAGCTGATGCGCACTGTAAATATTGTAAGTGCGGTGAGGGAAGGAGCGCTGGGTGCGACAATAGCAAGTACACTCCAGCACAGCAAATTGCTCGCCTCTGGAGCTCAGTCACTTCAGCTTGACTCTATCGCAGTGTCTGCACTAGAATATTGAGACAGTTGAAGCTCTTGTTATTGTTCTCCGTCTCCTTCATTCGTTCCCACATGGCTGCTCGCCGTCGAGAACCCATTCGAAGTAAGACTCGTCCAATGCTATGAACGATCACATTTCTCCTGTCTCTCAATGAGGTGCTGAGATGCTCGAGAACTTCTTTAGATCCCGAAGTGGTGCTTTCTAGGGTCTGTGAGGTCGTTGTCCTGACAGCGCGCAACTCTTACTATTGTTCGTGAAACACTCGAATGCCATGGCTGTGAGACACTCGCTTGCCAACGCGAGTACACTACGACCGCTAAAACACAAATATCTGGAGACGTAGTGGAATGGCTCTCGAAGTTCGTGCGATAATTTTGTTCACTGGTGTAGGGATTGGATTGCGTCAGTACGGCTCCTGAGGAAGGTGCATGCTGTGCCGCCCACTTTTGGGACTAGCGTGGCGCTAATGCAAATCATCTTCCCCGTGATGGCGCGTTTCTTATCCATGCCACTTTATCGCCATGACGCGTCGACTTTGTCGCGCCCTCAAATCCGACATGACATGGGCTCTGCAGGTGTCCACGGAGGGCCGCGCATCGCACCCTCCTGTTAATCTGCTTGAAGAGGGTGTTGTCTCCCTTGTTGTGGTGTTGAACTCCAATTTTATGGTCGTGCATGACTTCAAGCCTGAGATTCACACAGAACTCGCCCAGATCAGTATGTATGGCTGTTCAACTTTTCAAACCATGTGCTAATCGCAGCAGCTACTGGCCCGTCAGGGGCTAGACTAAGAGCGATTGATCGTGTTCTGAGAGTTCTTCCTGGCCATCAAGATGTCCGCACAGATCACTACGAACTTTTGCCGCGCGCGAGCGATCTGTCAGAAGTGTTTCTGCTCCGTCCTGGGGACGTCATCAGCTTCGCCAATGCAAAAGAAACCGTCTCTTGCATTTGGACTGAGTCTAAAGTACAGGTGAACTCCTCTGCAACAGAAGAAAGCAAGGTGGTAGACGTGTTTGACGGTATTGCTGAGACAACACCAGAAGAGGAGACTGAGCATGAAGATCTTGATAACACTGTCACGGCAGTAGCGGCAACACAGTCCAAGTCACAGTCGATCTCAGGATCTAAGTCACAGCGACCGAGAGCTACGCCTCAGCTGTCCAACCAAAGGTCCGTGGTTGTTCAGGAAACACCTACTGTCGCTCGCGTAAATGGTGTCATTGACCACATTGGTGCTCCGATACCCTTCAATCAATCTGAACCCACGGGGGATGCCCTTCTACCTACTGCAGAAGCGATACGCGAAGCTGAAGCAGCAGAACCATACTCGACAGCTCGCACTGGCCAATCACAGAATGCAATACATACCGAGAATCCCGCGATCGAAGGATTGGAGCTAGAGATTACCCATGATAGCGATACCAATCATGCTGTACCGGCTGGACTTTCTGACAGCGTTATGGGCGAAGCACCAGATGACGAGACGCTGAAGAAGCACCCCAAAGTGTTGATCTCAAGGAAACGCCCAAGCCCAGGTCTGGACGAGCATGAGCTTCGAGGACCATCTATCAATGGCAAGCGAGCTAAGAAGAATGTTGCGAGAAGTGAGGACGATACTCAGGATAGCCGAATGAGCAACATTATCGTCAATACATCTCCGGTCGCGCCATCGGTCAAGGGAAGGAGACTGAAGTCAGCTGTTCCTGAAATTGAAGAAGTCAACGATTCAACGCCCTCGCGGTCGCAGAGAAGCTCACAAAGGTCTACTGCGACAACTAACTTGTATGAAGGGCCTACACCACGCGTCGCTACTAGCAGCTCGGCCTTGACTGATAAGAGCTTGGCCGTCAAGTTCTTGAAGAAGCAGGGTGGGGCATTTGTCGAATCGACTAAGGAAGAGTTCAACGTTCTGTGGCGAGTGTTTCTCGTCTTTCAATTTGTGCTTGTGTGCTAATGAATATTGACAGTATTCGAGATGGCAATCTCCCTAAGACACCAAAAGTTCTCTTAGCGATAACAACAGGCACACCCATCGTTACCGACAAGTGGCTCACAGATTCTGCTAAGGCTGGTCACTTCCTTGCTGCCAAAGCTTACAGACCATCTACACCGAAGCAAGAGAAAGATTGGAAGTTTAAGCTAGAGAGTGTAATCGGCCACCCACAAACTCCCTTTGCTGAATTCACTATCCACTTTACTACCGGACTCCACGCTGCCTACAAGGTCTTCACAGAGATCGAGCAAGTTTGCAAGGCTGCAGGTGCAGCAAAAGTCACCAAAAAGAAGAAAAAGATCAACCCAGACGACAATGTCATCGTGCTAGCTGTCGAAGAAGGTGACGAAGAGGCCGAGATGCTCATTCGTGAAGGTGTAGCTTGCTACAACCGCGATCTATTACCTTTGAGCATATTCCGTGGTGCTCTTGATCTCGACAGCGATGAGTTCAAGCTCACCGCTGCAGTAGCTGCTGCCGGAAGTAGTGTAAATGACACCAAGGCAAAGAGAGGCAGGAAGAGCTAGGCATCCTGTCGCACACGAACTTTAATCCTTCACGACGATGCATGATCTCAATGAGGCAACGAAGAGGGTGATTCCCTGTCTGTTTTATGCATAGCGAGCGGAGCATGTTCTCGAGGGACTGGTAGGGGATCTTGAGGCTTATTTCAGCAATACATGAAGCAATGCGAGTACGTACATATACCCAATTGTAGCCAAAGACTGTCGGTCAAGAATCAAACGTCGTTGCCGGTAGTGCAGCACTACTTAATAACCAGATCAAGATTACCCACAGTTTTCCGCCAACCATCTTGACGTCTGCCGACATAAGCGAGCCCGACCCACCACAATATGCTTCTCACCCAAATACGTCAAACAGTCACCCACCATTGTCGAAGTATCCGTTGCAAGCTCTGAAATAATAGTATATAGTAGTGGCAATTCCTCGAGTTGCTCAAATCACGTGTCAAACAGCCACAGCAAGTCCATCCAGCTTGCTCACATCCTCCGTGGCGCAATTGGCTAGCGCGTCTGACTGTTATTCAAGATGGCAAATCAGGAGGTTGAAAGTTCGAGCCTTTCCGGGGGAGTATCTTTTTGCTGCCATCGCTGCCATTTCTTTTGTGCGATGTGCCTGGCAAAAGGGGCTGTGAAAGGCGTTTAACTTGACGAACAAGCATTCCTTTCGGCATCATAAGCGCTCAAGAGCCTACCAGTCTTGTGATTGGTATTGTGCGGGTGAGTGATGGGCATGTACGATGGTGCGCGAATTGGGAGGTTAAAGTGTGGGTGTGGATATGGGAACGGGTCGGGTCATTGGGTGCTGCGGCAAGCTAAGTCTTCATCTTGATCTTCTAAAAATTTTATCGAAACGATCAGACTCTCCATAAACCTAGCAATACTTGCTCGACGCAGAAATGGGACCCGTACTACCTCCAAAAGCACACAATCCTCGCCTCAATGCTCTCCCTCGGCGCCTCCTCCTCACTTCCTCCCAGCCTAAACGCAGTGTGCGGACACCTCCACCCGGGCAGATCCTGCTTCGTATCAAACCCCTTAAACACAACCATCTCATCCGGCTGCATCTCGCTCATGTACCACCACTCGTGCTGCTGTTCCTCCTTAGCATGACTCATGACATAATTCGCACTCTTGATTCCCGTCCTACTAAAATCACGCAAACGGACTTGATAGTCTGCATTAGGCACAGTGGTCGCATCACATACAGCCAGTGGATCTCTGTTGATTGTTTTGAGCGGCCGCCATGCGCCGAGAAATGCGAAGCGCGAACTTATGTCGAAGAGCTGGGCTATGTGTGCTGGCAAGTCGAGTTCTGCTTTCGTGCCTTCGATGGCAAAGGGCATCCCGGCGTAGTCGACGTGCGGGTGGCCGGAGGGAATGTCTTGCCAGCGTCCGCGGGAGTCTTGGATGCCTTTGTCGGCTGGAGAGGTGTGTGCGCGGATTACGTGGTTGAAGACATGGGCGATTGATGCGCCCGTTCTAATCAGTCAGCTTTTAATTGAAGTAGGTTGGGGTAGTGTGGATTTACAATATCTTCGCGATTTGTTCGAGCTCGGGGTAGTACTTGCGCTTTATGGTCTTTTCGTCATCATCGGGAGTTACTCTGTGCTTGGGAGGCAACTGTATGTATTCAAAGCCATGCGTGTCGAGATGGAATCTCTGGTTGCTATTTGGCACTTCACGAATTATCATGGTGCGTGTGGACTCGTCGCGTTCGCCCAGGTATCGCGTCTTCCATGCTGACTTAGGGTTTGGCGGGCCCGTGGCTGGGGTATAATTGATGTCAGCAACAACGTCCCCACAATGCGAGTCGCGATGATATTGGCCCATGTTGGAGGAATCAATGGCTTCGAACTAAGTTAATATGATCATTGGTCTAGAGCGGGTATCTTGTGGACGTGCTTCGAAACGCGAGACAAGAGGTGCTGGGTTCGGCATCATCGCGGATCCGCGAGTCGTCTCGTGAACACAATGAGGGGTCGGTACTCGACACCCTGAAGTTTCGTTGACGATATGGTCGTGCACTTGCACCATTGGTTGTCGCTCTCAAGACTCATCTCTCTAGTGTCCGAAACATCAGCGTCTCTTGTGTGAAAACAGTGTCGCTACCGAGAACAAAGGTAGTCGTCGGTACATGAGTCTTCACTTGGTCTACTGACTGTGCCTCACGTGAATCGCACAGTCCGAACATATTGGGCGCCAAATGGGTGGAATTCAATGTCGACGCTGTTCGTTACTTGGACTTTGGCGCAGCATGTCTGGAGGCAGGTGCGCGGAACAGGTGCTCAGGTATGAATTTGAAAACAACTAGTACCCGAATAGGTCTAGGCGATTGTGTAATGTGCGTATTGCCTCGCCGCGTCGCACCTGTCTCATAAAACATCGCACTCGAATCGCAGTCGGATCTTCATTGAATCACGTATCACGGCCCTTTTTTCTGGTACTTTGGCACATGCAGAAAAGTGCATGCTGGCGCGCCTTCGCCTGACCACCACCATGTCCTGCATGTAGCTACATTGCAGCGATCCTGTCTATGTTGGAATTTACCTATCGTCTGAGGCGCATTTGAAGAGGTTCCAGTTGTATACTCCACCCGGTCCTGTTGTGACTTGATCCGCGAATCGCCTGTGCAGAAGCTGGCCGCGTGGAGCGTGGCTTTGGGAACTGGCACGTTGTCGCTAACATGGGAGCCAAAATCTCCTACGAAATGGTCCCAAACGATAAGATGATCAACATGCAAGAGCGTCTTGTTGCGAAACAAACAGCCAGTAAACCTTTCCTGAATCTTCCTGCCGAGACCATCAGGCTTGTGCTACGCTTCTGCTCACCTGTCGACATCAAGAGCGTGACCGAGACATGTCACCTCTTCCACGACATTGGTACAAGTCCCATATATCGTACGTCATAAGCTATGCTGAGGCTTGCATCGGATATCAGAGCTATATCGCATCGTAGACATCAGCTCTCACAATGATGCAATCACCTGTCAGTCTCGTGAAGGTGATGACTTCCGAGTGCCACCCAGCTTCATACGCAGAAAATGGACAAAACTCGACTGTGTCACATACATTAGGCAAGAATACTTCGTGCGCACTATGGTTGAGAACCATTCACTTGCGCATCACATTCGTGGGCTGAAGTGGACGGTGTTGGATCTGGCTGTCACAACCATATGGGATTTTGAAGATGAAGAGATGGCAGAGAGGTTCACGGAAGAGAGGCAATTGAACGTAGATGTAGAAGTGCCAGTCACCACAGGCAGTGGCGGTGAGTGCCTTCACTGCCGTAACGAAAATCAACTGCTTAATTGGACCCAGAAGAAGTTTGGCGCACGTTCGACAGCATGATCAATGTCACGTCCATTGACATGTGCTGGCTCGAGTAAGTTGTTGCGACTTCTCTCAAACATCTGCTGACGACCCAAGCGAATCGCGACTAAACATTACACCCAGCCCGCTCTTCCCTTCTTTAACCTTAGCCCGACTGAGTGGCGTAATGACTAGAGCGATGGTCCGGAGTATGATCTCACATGCCGCATAGCCAGAGCATCTGGAATTAGATAATCTCCTACAGTGGTCAAACATCGAGCCACCACTACTTTCCTACATTCTAAGAGCTGGCCGCGTATTGGTGAGATAAGTCCTCTGCACACAATGTCGTCCCTGAAAGTCGGCTCGTGGGTAGTGCTCTCGATCCTTTACTCGGCCACTGTACTGCTCTCACATCTCTCTGCATCGCCACCGTCGGTAACGGCACTGCTCTCGAGTATCCTATCAATTGGGAACACCGCTGCTACAACTCATGGGTGCGCTTTATTGATTCTCTGCGAGGACAACTACGTTACTTCTCATTCAAGCAGGGCTTTGATCGTGATTACGATGCGCAGAGAGCGGCACTCTGTCGCGTATTTGCTATACATACCAAGTCCCGGCAACTAGATCTACTCTTCCTGAGATGGATCATGCCAATGCTTGTCAAGGCAGGGTGGCCAAAGATACGAACCATGGAAATCAGAGGCGTTGGAAAGACTTGGGATATGGAGCTTAGGCAAGGAAGACCGAGCGCAACGGAAATCCACAAGCCTGACGTGCAGTTTGAAGTGAAGGGGTACAAGTACACATGCTTAGGGCGGTATGAAATATTGATCAGGCGAGCTGTCTTCAATCACGCGGCGCAGGAGCAGCTCAGGGGATTGTTGCCCGCGGACGCGGATTTGATAGTAGAAGAAGAACAGGACAAGGACTATGATGGTCTGTGGTATGACAATAGTGGCCTGGAAGTTCATGCGAGAGATGAAGATTGAGACTTCGAACCTGCATGATCGCGTGATCGCGCGAGATTGCTTGACGTCATGGAAGTTGGACATGAGGACAACCAAGCAGGAGAACGTTAAACGGAGACTATTCCGCTGAGCTTTGGGTGCACGTTGGTGTGAAAGGTGGAAACCGAGATCGCTCGTGGAGACCAAGGCCCTTTCGGAGCCTAAGAACCATACAAGACGCAGTGATCGTGCAACGAGTCCCTAGACGTAGGCTTTTTCGAGCAGCTCTACATCATCCTGGGCACGAGGAATGATGTTGACGCTGGCAACCCAGGGAGATAGGACTAATCAACACAAACGCGATAGCACAAGTGCACGCAAATGTAGCCTTTCGAATATACTATTGGTACTCATCAATTATGCTACGCATCCTTCTCAAACCCGCTACTACGTATTCCAACAATCACTGCGACGAACCTCCCGAAATCGTCAAAACCTGCCCATTAACCCACCCGCCATCCTCACTCGCCAAAAACGCCACCACCCTCGCCACATCCTCCGGCACCGCACACCTGCCCAGGGGACAATGATTCGCCATGAGCGTCTCAATCTTCTCCGCCGGCCAATCTGGGCTACCACCCGGAATATAATGCCAAGCATTCTGCGTGAACATATCTGACTTAATACCACCAGGCGCCACACCATTAACGGTTATCCCGCGCTTTCCGAAATCGGTAGCAAAAGCCTTGATGAATCCGATGACGGCCATTTTGGACGCGTTGTAGAGTGCGTGGTCTTTGACGCCGAGCAGGCCGGCGGCGATGGATGACATGAGAATTATACGCCCGTTGTCTTCGATGTATTTGTATGCTGTTTGACCGACGAAGAACTGTGCGCGCGCATTTAGGTTGAATACATGGTCGTACTTCTCCTCTGTGATTTCCTCTGTGACATCCCATGATTCTGTGCCTGAGTTGCTCATGACGATGTTGATCTTGCCGAACGCTTTCTTCGCCTCTTCGAATAAACGGTGGATCTCAGAGACTTTAGATACGTCGGCTTTGATGGCCACGGCTTTGGCGCCGTTGCCGAAGCCTTCGATGATTTGGCATACTTCTTGTGCTGGGCCTTCGGATGAGACGTAGTTTACAATTACGCTGGCGCCGCGCTTGCCGAGCTCGATGGCGCAGCCGCGTCCGATGCCGCGACCGGCGCCGGTGATGAGAGCAACTTGGCCTTCGAGAGAGGCGGTAGGGACGTTGATAACCATATTGGTGGATTTGGTGGTGAGGTCACGTGGAGGGTGGGTGCGATGGTCCTATTGGCTGATGCTGGCGATGGTAGAGTTCTTGGTCTTTCCTGGACGACGCCTCCTTTTATGACTTTGAAAATGCAATAGAGACTAGGAAAGCAAAATTGGGTATCTTATTTCTTCCAGCCTCCCCGTCTGAAGCTATTATATACGACATTGTGCGGTCCCAAATGTCCATGTTCGCAGTATGGCGGGCGCCGGCGGGGATCCGAAGCTCCAATACCGAAAATAGCTGGAGCTGTCTCAGGGACTTGCGGCTCTACACCTCGGAGCTCTGGTAGTCTACTCTAACATTGCGCTAAACGTCTCGGTTACTATGGTGCTGGTTGCAAAATGTCGTGCACGACTGCCGGCCTGCGGTGCGGAGGTCGGAAGGAGGAGGGGCCACTATGTTCGGTGTTGGGACTGCAAGGCGAGTTGGAGACGCGAAGCAGTGTCCGATCTTTCTTAGCGCTACACTTTGTTGCACTGGAGTTTTGCTTTCTTTTGTGTGGTGGCAGGAGTCTGCCAGAGCATGCGTTGATGATGACGACAGATTTATGGTGGTGAGGCGGCGGATCTACCCTTAGCGCAGGTACCAGATCGCTGACATGGGGCGAGCTCAACACCATAGTTGTATTTGGAGAAAGCTGTTTGCTGCACGTCTTGATAGTCATTCAAAATTGAGCTTGTTGAGCACGAGTGCGAACAAGGACAACCCAACCCTCTACAGCTTAATCTCTCCCTCAAACCCACCAACATGCCAAAAATTCGCCCTCAATGGGGTTACGCTCGTGTATCCCTGCGCAACAGCCCATCCGTCATTCCCCGGCTCAGCCTCCTCCACGCTCTCATACACATCCTTGAAGCTCGGTGCCCATTTGAAGTGCTTGTGCGTATACCGCATATGGGGCTGGTCCGTCGGCGTCTCTGTGCCCGACGCGCCTCCATCCTTTAGCACCTGGCTATTGTCGCGCAACTCCTTCTTTCCGAATTTCTCTTCTTGCTTGCGGATCTGGCTCTCGATATCTGAGGGCGTGTCGTCTGCTTCGCTGGGGACTTCGACGACTTGGAAACACGAGCCGGATCTCCACTTGTTCTGAAGCATGTTTGTCCAGAGGATCTTGCGGTCGCCAACCTTCTCGACTAGAGGCACATTAACGGTGTACAGGTGGGTGTTCGAATCCCAGTTGTCGTAGAGGTATTGTATGAGTTTTGCGCTGAGTTCAGATGCGTCTGATATTATGGTCGCGTCGTGGTTGCGGTCGAAGAAGGCGTAGGACAGGGCTATTGACTTGACGCCGCATACTGCTGCTTCCATTGCGCCGCCTATTGTTCCACTGCTGAGAGAGAAAACAGCGGTACTGTTGCGGCCATAGTTGGGGCCAGACACGACGAGATCGATTGGGCCGCGGGACAAGAAGTAGTGGTAAAGACCAATCTGTACGCAGGACGCAGGTGTGGAGTCGACCAGGACCCATTCTTCATCGGTGCTGTGAGGTGGGAGCGGCGAGTTGTGCGTGGTGCCATGATTCGTAAGGCGACCTTCAGAGGTGGTCTGTAGAGGAGCGGGTCGGAAGTATGTTGGCTTGATCTATGGTAGGTCAGCTTGTTGTGCTCTGCTCAAAAGCCACTTGCAGAGCGCTGCATCTCGCAGTCTAGCTCTACGACGAGGCGCGAAGCGCAACATACCGACTTGCCAACGAGGTGTGCTTTGCCAATCCATGAGCGTTGTGTATGTGGGAGCACGACCGAGACAGTGTGACCATGCTTCTGTAATGTTGAGACTAGTGAGTGCACATATGGTGAAGACTGGTCTGAGGGCGGGCCGTCATCGTTGGTGATCTAGAGACGTTACTGGAATTCCTCCTTCCATTGAGCATGAAGAACATACAAGGATATGCATTTTGCAATAAGAAGCAGTTTTAGTGTATTGAGGTTGCTGAAACTCGAAAGACACGCCGAGGGGTATTCGCGGAAAGTGACGTGCTTGTTCCTAATTCACTATCGATAAGTCCGAATCGCGTGGCTCCAGTCAGGAACCGAGTCGTTCTCGGTAAACTTTCCCCGATTTTTTCAACAACGAGTATGTGAAGAAAAGGGTCGCGCATGGGACTGGACTGTATGTGCGATTGAGAATAGTAATTGCGAGTTTTGCTACGTGCCTCTGCGCATTCAGGAGGTTGATGACAGAGCCAGATCCAATAAGACCGCCAATGCTACCTGCGAATGCTACCTGCGAATGCTGGGAACCACGCCGAGCGAAACGGCGACCTTCCACCCGCTCTTGACTACTCATCGTCCTCCGTTGCCCTCTTCTTCGCATTCGCTGCCTGCATCTTCCCGAGGATCGTCTTGCTCTTCGCCTTGCCATCGACCTGTTCGGCACGACTTAGGCTGCTATAGAATGATCTAACCTTCTCGTGCGCAATGACTTTCCTCGGGTCGAACCTCAAAATCTGTAGGCCTGCCATACTTGTAGCACGAGATAGCGCGACGTAAGCTTGGCCCTTCTCAAAGACACGTCCGAGGTCGACCCGTACGCGCTCTAGGGTTTGGCCTTGAGCCTTGTGAATTGAAAGTGCCCATGCGAGAATGAGTGGTATTTGGCTGCGCGATGCCTGCACCTCGCCGTTCGGTAATTCAACCTTCCAGTCTTCGCGTTTGCAAAGCAGATCGCGAGTCGTTCCATCCGCGATTGCGAACCGCACGACTGGGAAGACTTGCGCGGTGTTGAGGCCGAGTGTCGTCTTAGCCATTTCATTCTTCATGGCCTGCTCCGACGATCCCCCTTCAAGGAATGCTTCTTCGTCTTCCTTATACAGCACGAACATTTGCTCAGTCATGAAGCCAGTGACTTTGCCGAGAGACCCGTTAACAAGCGTATCGTCCATGTTCTTGACCAACATGACTTGTGCACCTTTCTTCAAATGCACCACCTCAGGTACCATGCAGTTCTGGAGGAGCCTGTCGCGCTGCTCTTTGTTGGTGATCGTACCTCCATCCCTTGCTTCGAAACTGAAAGTTGTGCCGTGCAGCTGCTGCATGCGAAGATTATTCGCGCGGTCAACTTCTTGCCGAGTAGGGAAGAGCTCGGTAGCCTCGATGTTATCGTCTGAAGCTGGCAGTGGGCGATCGAGTTGTCGAAAACGCGAGATTGAGTCTGGCGTTAGTCGACCTTCTCGCATCTCATTCAGCATACCCGCGAATACAGGGTCTTTCTGACGGAAAACGTGATGTAGCCCGATGGTGTGCTCGATAGAAGTGGTCCATGTTCCTGCATCGAATGCGAATTTCGAGGCTCGACCGTAGTCTGGTACAGGTGGCAATTGGAAAAAGTCACCTGTGATGACGAGCTGGATGCCACCGAATGGTCTGCCATTGTTGCGAATCGTCCGAGCGATCTGCTCCAGCTTGTCGAACAGATCGCCGTCCACCATCGATACCTCGTCCATGATCAGGACTTTGGTGCGCATCCAGCGTTGCTTCGCCTTTGCATTTCGCCTAATCTTCTTCACTAGGTCTTCAGCAGGCTCTTTGCCGAGGCCAATACCCGCGAAGCTGTGCAAAGTGACACCACCGACATTGCATGCCGCAAGACCTGTTGACGCTGTGACGGCAACTCGATCTGGTTCGCGAACGTACTTTCGTCGCAGAGCTGCGATAATCTCTCGTAGTAGAACGGATTTACCAGTGCCTACAAGTTTCAGTAAATCGGAATCCGACGCTCATATGGCACTTACCGGCAGAACCAGTGAAGAAGACACTCTTCTTGCTCTCCGTGACGAGGTTGAGTACATTCTGTTGCTCCTCACTTAGAAAGATACGATGGACTGTGTTCTTTTTCCGCTTCTTGACGGCCTCCTTGACACCATCAACGGATGCATCGTTTTCCCTGTCCAGCTTTTTGTTCTGCTCGCGAAGGTTCTTTTGTTGTACCTTCAGGGCGCTTGCTGTTGTGTTCCATGGATATTGCGATTTCGGCCTAGGTGTAGAAACAACCTCCTGTTTCGTCTGGACCGTCTGCCTCTTCTTCGGACGCACCTCTTCCTCCATTTCTGACTCAATCTCGTCTTCCTTCGATTGCGAGCTTGCCTCCTTCTGGTTCTGCGACCACGGCAAGAATGCTCGCCTGGCCTTTGGCTTTGGTGCCTCTGACTTCTGAGGTGTCTTGAAGTGTTCTATAGGAGACGACGACCACGGTATTGGCTGACTGCTGTCCAGATCTGTTCTTGGTAGAGCAGGTTGGGGTCGTGATTGAGAGTCCGAGTCTCTTGACCCGCTAGAGTTTGCTTTGGGGAGCTTTGGATACGTGACAGTGCCTTTCGTAGCAGGGTCCTCCTTGTCTAGATCAATGTCGCTATCGAAGTCGTCGTCGTCGAACAGGGCCGTTGCCAAGCCAGTATTGCTGGTTCGGGCTGATGCATTATACGCAGCAGCATAATCATTCTCCTTCTCCATGCCCGCGATGTTCATAGTCGGATAGCTGAACAGGTCTTCTTGAGAGCTTAATGTCTTCGCTAACCCACTCGATGTCCTCTTAGTTCCCTGATTGTAAGACATCGACCCTTGTGGCCCCGCACCATTGTGCCTTGTACTGCCGGTCAATGGACGCGTCGCTGTGCTTTGTACGATTCCGTTCCGAGCGAATGTGGTTCCGAGGGATTGCTGCTTGGATGCGCGATTCGATGCGGGTGGAGAAACAGCGGCGTGGTGGTTCTGCACGGCTGCTTTGAACATAGTTGACGTCGTGAGTGGTCGAGTCAAGAAGTAGCCGTAGCAGGTGTGCGGCGAGGTCGAGCGTCGGTCGACTGCTTGTGGACGTGAGGCTTGATAGCGTGTCTGAGGCAGGTGCGTCCTTGGAGGGTGCGGCAAGACCGATGGCGATCCCTTGGGATAGGACAATTTCAGTGACGCACCCAACCTAGCGAGAGCGAAAAGCATACAGCACAGAAGTAGGGCAACGAGAAAGGAAAGTATTAGTGACAATGCGTCGAGAAAGTGCATGCCCACACGGCGGGGAGTGGTGCTGGTGCAACGCCGGGCTTACGCGAACCAACAATAACGCGCTATCTCGGTCACGTGCTGGCGCGAATCCAGGCAGTTTCTTCGGCCCTACTCTCGGTGATCGCAACGTGTGTGAGACGAATCAGTCCAGCTCGCCTTGACGCAGCCTGTGTGCGTCAGTCCCAGGAATATTCGCATGATGACAATTCTTCACTGCCCTGTCTGTGTGTGTGTGTGTGTGCTGTTTATGCAAATAGCGTGTCGTTCGGATTCGAGTCTGGTATGAATATGATCTATTGCTCTGCATATCCCATTAACCTCATGGTTCGCGTTTCACGAATCATGCTATATGTCGCGACCATTGAGTTCTCTGGCTTCCCTCACAAGACCCAGTATTTGCTCCAAAACCCTTCAATACGCCTCTAGGCGCAGGTTGGCCATTGCGGAAACTGTCGATGCAGTAGGCGTATCGGAAATCGATATGCAAGCAGACGTTCAACGCTAATCAGAGAATTATAAGTAGATGCAGAACGCGTCGGACTGAGGAGGCGAATTCATATGCCAGCGAAAGAGGATGGCTGCTTTTGAGGTAGAAATAGGTATCAAAGGCGACATGAATGATGGGAAGATCGGGACTCAAAAGTCGAGCAAAAGACCGATCTAGAGCAAGGAAATTCATTGGAAAGCCACAAGCCGCCGAACATGATATCGCTCCAGGCAGCCCTGTGAGCAGACTGCGGAGGAAAATACAACTTGAAACAGCCATCAACGACAACCCCCGTACACCATTTTTGAGTAAGATACCCTCAAGTTGACATGGGCAGATAGCTAATGAGATGATTTGGAGATGGGAGTATCCAAGCGACACCCTTTGTAAACAATCTGGCATGTCGTAGAGATGAGTCGAACAATGCAGCGCAGAGACAAACTGAACAGGACTTCGTGATCAACCCTGATATCCGCCGAAGCCATTCTGGTTGAAGTTGCCCTGTTGGGGTGCGCCCCATTGTTGCTGCTGAGGAGCACCACGACCGTACCCACCAGCGCTTTGCGGCGTCTGCATCTGCTGGTAGTTCATACCAGGACCACCAAAGCCCTGCTGTTGCTGGGCAAATGGTTGTCCGCCGGGGCTGGGTCCTGCCCGCGTATTAGATTGTGTTTTGCGATACTGCAGCTTCCTTCGATGCCGCTCACCTGAGGGTGACATGGGGCCACCCGGGCCACCACCACCACCGTATTGTGGGAAGTACGCGCTCGGAGTCTGAGGGTAAGCTGAGTTGGGACCAGCAGGGGAGTAGCCCTCGAATTGACCGGTGGGAGGACGGTCTTTGCCCCACTAAAAGAGATCGTAAGCTAAGAAAGAAATCGTAAAGAAACACTTCAACCTACGCTGCACTTGAGAGGTCGGCCGTTGACATTGTACCCATTAAGCTGACAAATGGCCATGGCCGCGTTCTCGTGCGTATCCATTTTGATGAAAGCAAAGCCACGATCCGACTGGAAGCGTGTTTCTGTGACATAGCCGAAATTTTGGAAAAGAGGAACCAGGTCAGACTGCGAAGTGTATGGTGTAAGATTGCCGACATAGCATGTGGTCTGCCATTGGGGAGTCTGCGCGACTACCATGTCATAGCTTTGAACACCATGGGTAGGGAAGTGGTGATGTCCGAAAGGAGTAGTTGGAGTCATGCCCATGGAAGCCATCGCTTGCTGCTGGGAGATGGACGGCTGCCCCTTCTGGTTGGCCCAGTTGCAGCGTATGGCGCGAGAACCAAGCCACTCGCCGTCCATGGAGCTGAGCGCGCGCTCAGCATCAGCACGATCGCGGAAGGCAACAAATCCGTATCCACGCGATCTGCCAGTCTTCATGTCCCACATGACGCGAGCTTCCGAAACGGGGCCGAAAGTAGAGAACGCCTGGAGCAAAACTTCATCGTTCACTTCGTTGGACAAGTCTCCGACGAAGATGTGGAAGTGGTTGGAAGTGTCCTCCTTGGCGGTGTTGTTCGACTGATAAGCCCAGTTGACACGAATTTCCTATCTGAGTCAGATGGCAGTCTCATGCCCCTCATGTAGTCGCGCTTACGTTGTTGTGGATGCGACGACCGTTGAGAGTTGCCATGCCTCGCTCTGCCGCGCCAGGGTCATCGTACTCTACAAATCCATAGTTGAAACCCTTGGAGTTCACCTGTTAGCCGTCAGTGCGCGTGTATTTCGCGACCAATGCAAGCTAGATCCAGACTGTGCTGCTCGATGCAAGCAATCATTGCAGCGCGCTGGAAGAGTATCTTACAGACGGAGAACTGACGGTTTTGTCTGGAATGATCTTGACGCTCTGGACATGTCCAGTTGTCTCAAAAATCTGACGCAGCACGTCTTCAGTGACTCGAGGGTCCAATCCTCCCACGTATAGCGCTCGTTTGTTCGGCTCGGGCGCAGCGCGACGAGGCACGTAGCCGGGGCCGCCAGTGGATGGCGACATGGCGTCCATGGGGCCACCGGGCAGGGGTGAGCCCATCGCAGTTGGGATGGGATTCGTGTTCTGCGGAATCACGACGGGCGCAAGCGGAGGAGGTGGCATATGCTGCTGCTGATGGCCCTGATTGCCTCCATCATATCCAGGGACGCCTCCAGAAGCTGGAGGAGGGGGTAAATTGCCAGATTGCTGCTGGTCGGCCATTGCTGCGAGAGGTATGCGCGGAGACTGGGTCGCGAAAGGCGCAAGGGGATAGAATATGCGTGTACTGGAGAAGTGAATTCTTTAGCAACCTGCTAGGCGATGCTGAAGTGCGACGTCGACAAGGCCACGAGGAGTCGAGGTGGAGGACGAGGCAGGCGGCAAGGAAAGTCGTAAGGCGCGAGCAAGACCCAGATGCGCAAGGAAAGGGAAAGAGAAACACAGGAAGAGAGGGCAAGGAGATGCGAAGAGACGCAAAGAACCGACGCCTGACAACGGAAAGCTGGTATGGCCTGGGCTCTGTGTGGGGTGAGGAGGGAGAGATTCGAAGGGTGAGCAGCAAGAATTAGCCCAAGCGCCGAATGCACAGCGGGCCGGGCTTTAGTTGGCCACGGGAGAGCCTTACCACGCCGCTTACTTTACCAGCGACAGCTCGTTTTGTACCGCAGATCTGGAGGGGCTACTGCCGGCTGTTCTGCAATTTCGGCGGGGAGGTCTGCTGCTGCAAGGTGCTGTATCGAGGTCGAGTGCAGTGATCGAAGATCGCGTCAAATGCTAGTTTTCACGAGGAGGATGAGGTATGGTTGATATGGGAGTGACATTCATGATGCCTCAAGTATAGTACCATGACTGTACGTCAGTGCCTCTGTGGTACAATAACAACAGCATATGGTGCTCCCTCATCGATGCCCTGACCACGCGCGCCTGCCTCAAGAGGGTTCGAGGGGGTGCTTCAGGCAGGTGCGACTGTGAAATTTTGGAGGCTTGGCGCGTATTGGACGGCAGGTGCGCTTCGGCTGCTAAAGCTTGGTGGCACGCCAATTTAGGCTCGACGCAGGTCGTTGGGCGGAGCGGAGGGTCCACCCGGTTGTGTCTGAGCACCACTCACGCATCACTGCAGCCCTCACGCATCGCGTCTGCGCGTCTGGACGTCGACTCCATTCACACCACGCAAACACCTTCGCACCTGCCCCCAACAATACCGCCTTGCGGAAAGTAGGACTCTTCTCACCAGTATGTCTGCAGTCAAAGAAGAAGTACCGACTCAAGATGCGCCCAAAGCTCAAACCATTGTCGGCGACCAGCACCTAGCCACACTCCAGAGCATGCTCAACCTGCTGTTCCTGCAATCTGGTCGCTTTATCAAAGAACAACAGTCTGGCGGTGGCACAGGACGCCAGAAACTAGCCTTGCAGCGCGCCGTACCCGTTGCAGCAGAGCGCTTTCATGACGCGCTCGACGAGCTGGAGAAGGAGGTGAGACTACGCCAAGTGGTGGTGAGGCGGGATCTCGCACTTTTGTACCAGGATCGGAGGAAGCGCGAGGTTGAAGCAAGGCAGAAGGAAGCAGAGAAGGCAAGGTTGGCTGCAGAGTCGAGAAGCGTAGGGAATGTGGAGACGAAGGTGGAAGAGGTCAAGATTGAAAAGGTCTCCACGCCAGCACAGCCTGAGGCACTCACGGAGACGGAGCCGGAGAAGAATGACGAGCCGGAGATGTCGCTAAAGCGGGAAGAGGAAAAGGTGCTTCCACCACCCATCGAAACTACAAATGAGCCAACGGAAGAGAGAGATCCCCTCTTTGATGGCACACCAACGACTGCGAATCTCCAGAACGATGATTTTGATTTTGACGCGATGTTTGGCGACGCCATGGAAACGACTGGCGACAACAGCAACCAGGACAACATGATGGATACTTCAGGCGACATGGACTTTAACTTTGACGAAGACCCATCGCTCCTGCGCGGCCTTGAAGACTTTGCCAAGAGCGGCGAGGACGAAAATGCTGCACAAAACGCTTCCACCATCGATATCAACATGACTATGGCTGACCTCCCAGACTTACATACCACCACCAATGCGCCAGTCGAACAACTAGCAGAGCAACTAGCGACTACAAAGGTCGAAGAATCGCAAACTACACAACCTCCTGCCGACACCACTACCAACAACGATGCTTCGAATAACGATTCTGCAAATAACAATGCTGCAAACGACGACGGGATGGGCGGGATGGTCACCGAGACAGCGAACCTCGACGACCTCTTTGACCTGGACGAGTATGCAAATCCGGAGGACTCGGCGTTCGACGATGCCTTTTTCAATTTCGAGTAACGGTATCAAACCATCCCTTCGTCCCGAAAACAAAAGTCACCTCCATTGGCTCATGGCAGGTTTGCAATGTGTGCATTCGATGTTATGGCATTTAAGGAAAAATTTTAGACAGTAAGTTCCACTCAAGCGCTGTATGGAAGAGCAGTAGATACCCCTAGACACATATTCCAAGTTATCTACCTTCACTAAAAATGAGAAATCGATCATGTGGCCGCAGGTGTTCCGCACATATGCAGGACTTTGTTGTTGGGAACGCGAAAGATTGCCGTGCAATGGTATGAACGTGCACTCGTTTACAGAGCTGTGCCTTTATTAGGCTCAGGACGAGATTCTGAGGATATCGCATGCTCGAATGCTATGATATACCTTCTGCGACTGACACGTGCCTTCTAAAACATTGTAAGCAGCGCAATGGAATGTATGAGCCGCGTAGCGTAATAAGCGTAAATGAGGTATATATGAGTCAATCAAATGAAGTATGCATTTCATGATGTGCGCACATGATTAACAGTCATATATACCATATGTTTCACTCATATTTTGGACATTGGACAAGGGAAAGACGCTGGTATTAAGCTTCATCGTAGCCACGATATCACTCAGGAAAACCTGCAGTCTTCGGTTAATGGTCCTTGCTCGTCTGTTCCAATACATGCTCAGCTCCAAGCCCAGCATCTCCATGCGTGATAATAGTCCGGTCACCTAACTTGTACGTCGTCCACGAACCAGGGTACAAAGTTTGTCTGAACCCTTCCTTCAGCTGCGTCGATGCCCTTCCCCACGTCAATAGCCGCATGACATTGCGCACTTGCAATTCCACCTGCTCCTTATCATACTTGTGTCTCCACTCGCGATGTGTACGCTCAATCAAATGCTCGGTACGTGCACGCACAATATGCTCCGCCGTCAAGCCTTCACGGGCAGTGACTCTCTCGACGAGCTTTTGGGCAGTGTACGTGCGACCTTCCTTGACTTCGTATATCCAGCAGGCCGCGATGATGGAGAAAATGTCGTGGGAGCGGACTCGGCCCTCTTTGTGGGCTTTGCCCAGATTCGAGCTGATGCTGAGGAACTCGTCGGACAGGTCGATGTAAAATGTGCGGAGAAGCTCGAGGAGACTTTCTTGGAAGCGGATGGCATTGCCGATACGAGAGATCGCGATCTCGGCAAGTTGAGCGATGCGGTCGTCAACCAGTAGGAGGTCGATCATGGTGTCTCACAAGAACTCTTCCAGTACGCGGTCCACTTGTATGTCTTTTCGCGACTCTTCTCCAAAGTAATTGTTCGCCGGTAAGTCGATATCGCTCCCATTGGGAGTGTTTCTGTCGAGCCAATCATGGAGAAGATTCATTTCTATTCCACGTCCTTCGTATCTCGCCGACTTCATCTTGACTCATCGCGAAACGCCAGCGGGATTATGCCGGAAGGATCTCAAGATCATGGACGATTTGCCACGCGGGCTGTTGTATGCTGTCGTTCGCGCGCCTGGCACGGTAACTGAGGAGTGCGAGCCAGTCTCGTCAACTTCTCGCTCGTCCAAGGATCGTGCAGGTCGCTGAACGTATTTCAGATGACCAAAGAGCGCGGAGAGATGCCGACGGAATACTAGGCAAAGTGTGATCACAAGGCTCGTAATGAGGAAGAGTTGGTAGATGTCTTGTACCCGGTCTTGGTTAGTCCATACAGCGGTGCTTGCCTCGATCCATCTTCGAACCTTACTCTTGATGACCGGCAGAGGCCCAACTGTGCATGAGGATTCGGTGGCATCGTCCTGTGGGCATTGTGCAATCAGTCTCAATTCAGCAACTATATGCAAGCTGTGGAGGCTTACCTCATGACTTAATTGGAAGTCACAATAGTCTTTCTTTGCAGTCCACACCGACAAGTTATAAGAGCGAGCGGCATACTCCAGATTGCGGTCGTCTCTCTTATCTGAGCGGAATTGATAATAAATGAAGAGTATTATCGAGCCTGATCCAAGAAGCGCGGCGCAAAGGCGTAAGAAAGTCACGAACCACGGCCATGCTCGAAATTGAGATTTCTTTGGAACTGTCTGGACGGTGTTGTGAACTTGTAACTGAGCATTCTGAAGCTGCGGAACTACGTTTGAAGGTTGTTGAGGTGCATTGAAAGGATGCTGAATTGCGTTCAGCGCCTGTTGAGGCACGTTCAACGCCTGTGGAGAAGCATTCTGTACTTGAGGAGTCGCGCCGAAAGACAGCGGAGTCCCATTCGTAGATAATGGAGGCGCACTTCCCAATGGTGGAGGTGTATTCGTGAGAGTTGCAGATGGTGTAAGCGTAGGAGGTTGTGGTTGCGCAGTCGGTGGTTGCTCGTTGTGACGTAGTCTGTGCAGGGGATGGTGGGCGGGGCCCAGTGTGGGGTTGCGGGCGGGACGAGAGCTGGTTCATGGGAAACGTGGATATGAAGAACAAAGAGCGTGCGCTGAAGAAATCGAAAGAACGCGAGTCTGAGGTATATCTAAGAGGGCTTCAGCTGAAAGATGTGATCATCGGTTTACTGCAAGCATTCGTTGCTCGCCAATGCAAAGTTGACTGCGCCTCGCGACGCAACACTTGCGCCTCAGCGCAGTCCTAGGGGCTGCTTCGACATCACATGGCTGTTGCATGATGTCTCGCTGATAGGTTCGTCTCGCTCTCTGTGCTGCACGACCCTACACCGCCTACAAATGCCTCGAGATGACCGCATATGTTCAAGGATGTTTCGACGATAGAGCGAATCTTCAGGAGTTGCGGTGCACCACCAATTGGTACAAATAGCAAGGGTGGATTGGCATCGAGTATGATATGTATGTAGCAAACCTTGGCTATCTTTCCCGCCTTGATCACCCTGCACCGCTACGAGGTTACTAACAGATACAATTCACGCTTTTCCGTACCATCATGTCCATATTTAATGGCAAGCTCTGCGCGCACCGCTACGGAGTTCTAATTGCATGTGAAGTGCTTGGGCACTCTGCACTTACAACCAGTGCGGACCGCGATGACCTAGGCAGCACCCTTAGCAAGATCACAATGCTGCGTAAAATGGTGAGAATAAGTTGACATATACTGGCGTGTTCTAACCCAGATTTGACAATGGACTACAACGAACAGACGCCTGCCACATTAGCAGTGTAAATGAGACGAAGGGGCAACGATTTTGGGTATTGTAGTGTGTATTGTTTGCTATAATTTGTGGACTCTTGGTCCCTTTGTCCTTTCGCTTACGGGTCCCACATGCAAATGCGACCGTGATTCATTTCCATCGTGTCATGTTGCGCCATGATATGCAACGCTGAATCATTGAAGACCAGACGCAAAAAAATTGTCACTAGATGCACCGTGCCATGTAACTCCACTCTCAGATGCAAGGTGGCGTGGCATAGACCACCAGTTCACCGGTAAGGCGATTATTCTGCTGTAGGGACATCAGGAGTTCGACCCAGACCCTGGCTCTCTGTTTCCCGGCTTACTTCGCTTTCCTGCTCCTGCGCGTCTTCGTTGTTGTTTGATACCACTTCCTCGATCATGGCTGCAAAGTCGACCGTGATTCCCCCGACGTTCATCTTCAGTAATGTGGCCTTCTCCATACCGCCGTTCAGCTCCGCTATATTTGGCTTGGGGTCTTGGAAGTCTGCCATCATTGCATCGTTGCCAAACATATTGACACCACTCCACAGACCAGCAGTCGCAGTCTCCGGATCCTCGTACATCTCGAAGCCTAAGCCTAGCGCGCCAGACTTTGGGGGTGAACTCGGCATAGGCATGTCGCTGGACAGGAAATCGTCATGCATAAATTCGCTGAATTGTGTGCGACCTGGTGTGTTGAAAGTAGGAAAAGCCGAGAAGTCTATGATCCGCGAAGGAGATGAATAGTTGCAGTCCGATAGCATAGCATTCAGCTGGCGAGTGAATGGCGTCTCGGGAGCGATAATCGCCGCTCGTGTCCCTCGAGGTGTCAAAATGTTGCGCAATGGTGTCGCCAAAAGATCGGCATTCTCAGCACCTTGTCTTGGTGTCAATGGGTTTCGGCGTCGGGAACCTGGCGTCGGGGTCTTCAGTAAGTCCTGGAACAGTTGATCCTTCTTCGGTGTTGTCTTGGGCGAAACCGGGTCTTCGAACAAATGAGCAAAGTCATCATGTTCCTCGGCTGGTGGAGGGCAGTTCTCTTTGTCGGGGTTCTCCTCATCGAGACTAGCCATATTCACAACCGGAGTTTCGAACCAGTTCGTTCTCGGCATCTCACAGGGGACGCAGCCTTCGAAGCCGATATCAGCGTTGTCGCAACGACCGCATGGTCGCTCTCGGTCGCAGCCCTTCCGTAATCGTTTGCATCTTTGGCAGCGGGGCTTCTCTGGTACGGTATCTTTGTTAGCATCATCAACAGCAGCTAGAGGCTCTGCTGTCATCGGTGACAATGATTTCGCTTCTCCATTCTTGCGAGGCGAGGGGAACAGTAAACGTCGGGTTGGCTTCGGGGTAAGATCGGGCTCAACATTGATTGGCGAATGTTTGCTGCCTCGAAGACCGGCAGGGCTGGACTGAATAGCTCTTCTCAATGCCTCCTCGGCAGTGTCTTTGTCCAAATTGGAGGGCTGATTCACTGACTGGAAACTCGAGTCTCGGTGCAGCAATGGCGGCGGCAGCATTATGTTATCGGTCGCGCCGTCAAAAGAGGCAGCAGATACTTCATTCTCCTCGGGCACAACAGGTTCTGAGTGTGGTACTACAGCGTCAGAAGTGAAGTCACTCTCCTGACTCACTGATTTTGTGCGCGCTGCAGCCTGACGCTTGCGCTTTGTTGCCTTCTCCGACTTGTCCCAAAGCTTCTGTGGTCGCATCGAGCCCTTCTTGATAAACCAAAGCCCGCAAGGATTGCACAAATACAGCTCCTCGAACAAATTGGCGTCCTTTTCTTCTCTTGTAACGTTGTTCTTGAAGATGCGGTATGAAGACGCGCCGTTGCTGTCCTCCATCAGTCCGATCGCTTCCACTGCGATGATGCCCGTGCCGGCTGTGTCTCTTGAAATCTCAATACCCTCTGGCGACCCATACTCTACACGGGTGTATGCCTTCCTCCAGGTAGGAGTGTCGATTTCTCCACAATTCTTACAATGCGGTGGAAGTTCTCCGGCAGCAATGGCTTTTTCCATCTTGTCCTTGATATACTTCTTCCTCCTCGCACCAGAACCACTTCGAGGAACGCCTGCTTCTGAAGGTGCAGGCGCGTCAGACATTGGCTCACCAGCTCCGGACCATGTTTGCGATCTTGACAGGCCCTTGCCTCGAGAAGCCTTTGGTTTTTGTGCTGGTAGGTTCGGGGTAGCAGAACGACTGTAAGCCTGCGGATCATAGTCGCTTTCTGGTGATACATGTGAAAAGGCCGCCTCAGGAGAAGTCGCCTTCGAGACGGCTCCCGATGCAGTTGATTGTTCTGGTATATGGACCGGCCCAAAGGGGTAGGAGTCCGTGTTTCCATGTTTTCGAATCTGAGGTGGTGGTGGTTGCGGATAGGTTCGTTGTGGTTGTTGCCCAAGGCTCTGACCAGGCCCAGGTTGCTGTTCAATGGACTGAGTGACAGGTTGCGACTCTGGCTTGCGATAGTGCTGTTTCGGTCGTGGTACGTATGACTGTGGCAATAAGTCGACCGGTCCTGGATTTACCTGCTGCCATGGATTGCCTGATCTGTCCTGTCGCTTGCGCACGCGCGCTTCTGGTGCGACAGGCAAGTCACTACCATCCCAAATATTGCTGCCTAGATCTATACCTTCCTCGTCTAGACCTAGGGGCATATCACTGACAAAGCCAGAGTCGTGGGGCAATAGTAGAGTGGGCAGGCTTGGGCTGGACGGATCGGGGGATGCCGTACGCTGAGGCGCTAGTGGAGGAGACGAAGGGATGTCCATGGGTGTATCGCCGGGACTCGCACCTCTTTCATCATCCCCTGAGTCCACCGCATTGTCAGAGAATGTGCTGTTATTGTAGGGTGACATGTACGGGCGGCCTTCGTCCATAGAGGCGTGTCGAAGTGCACTCGGTGCGGGTAAACGGCGGGGTCTACGGGAGCCAAAGCCTGCATCACCAGGTCGCGGTGTAGGCGCGCGCGGTACTGATTCGGCGGAAGCTAGGGTGGCTGCTGGATTGGCGGCGAGAGGTCTGTGGAGGCGAACAGACGCTGCCGTGCTGGCAGTCACTCGGAGAGAATCGTTGTGAGCCGTCAGCGGCGTCTTCTTCGGTCGCTTAGTCTGCACGATTTTGGCACGCTTCTTGGGTGGGCCTTCTTCTTGTTGCTCGATGATGTATTGATCTTGTGGGGTGAAGTGTTGATGCTGGTGTGGTTGGACGACATCGTTTCGAACGGATGCGCGGGATGCTGGTCGTGAGTCTGTATTGTACTGGTAGTGGTGGAAGGATAGCGTGCTCATGGCGGGACTCGAGGCGCGAGTTTGCTGGGTGTCGAATGACATGTTGGCCTGGTCATAGAAGGAGTCGGCGCGAAGAGGCTCCCGCGACGGGCTGTTCCGTGTGAGCATCTGATGGAATGGCTCGTAGCCACCGAGGGACGAGCGTTGTGACGGTTGAGCGGTGGGCATGATGGGTGTAGGTTGAGCCAGCTCACCCAGGGTAGGATTTTCCTTCAAGAAGTCGGACCAGGCGTTGTAATCAAATCCCTCAGGCATCAGCTGACTCAGACTGTGATAGCGTTCCATATTCTCGACATATTCCTTCTGCAAGCTCGTGGGAACTGGCACCAGCTTCAGCTTCACCTCCAGGGTCTCCTTCATACCATTCCCAAATAGGCCGAGGATGTTTTTGCACACGCGACCAGTGACCATGGTTTGCGATTCATCGGCGGGGGCATTTGGAGTCGACGAGGCAGAGGCGAGAATCCATGACAGCATACCCTGACCGACGAGCGGGGTTTCGTACTCGGAAAAGTCATAGGCGTAGACGGTGTAGTCATGACCCAGTTTGGCGACGAGTTCGGGACTAAAGCAGCGAGTGATGAGTGACGAAGCACCAATGAAAGAATTTGGCAACCCACCTTGCTGCGACAATAGCTTGGACGCAGGTCTTGAGCTCTATGACTCCTACTTGCGTGTTCTCGTCCAGAGACACCACGGGCACGCTCAACGCGTTCGGCAGCCGGGCGAGGCAGTTGGACTTGTTCTGGTCGTCGAACGTGTACAGTACCTTCACTATAGGCACAGTATGGTTAGACGCGAAGCTTCACAAAGGACTGACGTGCTTGCCTCGCATTGATCTCCGCGGTATGTCGCTTATGTTGTCGTCGTCGGCGGAAGACGCGGAAGTTTGCTGGATAGCGCCCTCGATCGCGACATAAGAAGGCGTCGACATGACTGCCTATCACCCATGGATTGAGGTGGTGGTGATGGGTAGGTCGTGTCGTAGAGGTGAGATCGAGATCGCGTTGTGGAAGAGAGCGGTCAGTAGTCTATATCGCGATCGGTGGCTGGCGTCCGATCATAGCGAAGCGCGTTGTTGGTGAACCACGGATCAGGTACGAGAACGCCAAAATGGGAGAAATCCGGGGCGACCTGCGTCTATTTGTAGATAAAACGGCACGAATGCTACAACAGGCAGCAGCACGCGTCGTACAAAGGAAAAGGATGTCGAAATGCTGCGAGAGGACGTCGTGAGGATGCAAAAGCACGAGCTGGCGAGGTTTGGAGCTAAGGTTCCTGCGGGAAACTACGCGTGACGCACCTTCCCGAACGCCAAACTGACACGCCATTTCATTGGCTCGGCGCCGGATAAACCGCTGGCCTAGCTCGAATCTTGACAAGCTCGCTCACCTCAACTTCTTCCTTGATAACCATCACCGATCGCTCCACTTCATCCAAGCGCGTTGCCCTGGTGTTCTACGCTCATACCAGATCAGTACGACTCCCTGTGGTCTGTGCATTCACGTGCGCATGCCTTTAGGCTTCTCCACCACGTGCACGAAGAATATTTGCAGGCAGCAATTGGTCCCAGAAAGCTAACAGTCAAGTTCTCAGACCGTCACATACCTTCGAGCCACTCTACATATCTTCGTCGTTGTCATTATGGTGGACGCCAAGATTCAGTATGTACATGCCTCCTCGAGTGAGGCTCCTGTACAAGTGCTAACAAGATAACAGAGAGCTGCTCTCAAAGCCGCGTTCAGAATTGACGTAAGTCCACCCACCTCTGCCTTCCTCTGACTAGTACTGACTATCGCCTAGTGAGTACGAGGTCGCTCAAGTCGAGGAGCACGAGCTCACCACCGGTCCGCTCTCCATCCTCCAAACAGCCGTCCGGTCGCGCACTCAGGTTCTGATCTCCTGCCGAAACAACCGCAAGATCCTCGCACGTGTCAAGGCTTTCGACCGCCATTGCAATATGGTCCTCGAGAACGCAAAGGAGATGTGGACAGAGACCCCGCGGTTAGCCAACGGTCAGCAGGGGCGCAAAGTGAACAAGGATCGCTTCATCTCAAAGCTGTACGTGGCCATATATCAGTATCGCGCACGTTATGCTGACTCTCATCAGATTCCTGCGAGGCGACTCCGTCATTCTTGTTCTCTTATCTTAGGTCTCGGCACTCCACGCACCTTCATGGGTTGGGAGGCGTACCGATCGCAACGGAGTTTGTGGATTAAAAGTTACATAAGCATCGCGACTACGGCGAAGATACCGAGCGAATCAATCAAACGATACCCAGACCTTTACTTTTTCAACCCGTCGCTCAGACCCAGTAGCAGCTCCGCCAGGCCATGCGCGCCCGGATCCGGAACCTCGTTAAAACCCTCGCCTCCGACGTAGACCGTTCGTCCCAAACTAGCCTTCATACCTTTCGTTCCTCGCGATCCTTCTTGCGCCGCTCTTGCTGCGTGATCAATACTTCCTGTTTTGGATAGTGTTTGGACAAACGGATACAGGGCGTCCATCAGCGTGCGATCGCCCGGTTGCGCGGGCGTGTACTTCCCGAGTGCCTCAAGCGATGACTCCAGGGCCTTGGCCCAGATCTGCGGGGTTACAGGCTGTGGCGAGGCGGGCGAGTTTTGTCGCAAACCGTGCGCAAGTGCGTTCAAGAAAATGGCGTAGATGGCACCCGAGGTTCCGTCCATGGAGATCTCGACGACCTGAATGATGTTGTTAAGGAGCATGAGCAAATCATCAGTCTGCTTCGCCTTTCTAAGCATTTCGAGAATGGCTGGACGATGTCAGCATTAGGCAGCAATTCACGTAAACGCCACTTACCTTCAGCACCACGCTTGAGCCCGATACCGCAGTCCCCGTCTCCAACGATCGTGTCATATTTTGTGACGTCAGGCTCTACTGAGATCAACCTGTTCAGCGCAGTCGTGAGGGTTGATTTGGCAAGATTCGGATCCACTGCACGGTGTCAGCTCACGCTCAATGCGACATGTTTTTGATATACCTCTCAAGCTGCTGGGCTGGATCTCGTCTTCAACAGCGTGCTCATTTTGGGCTTTCGTTTCTCCTTGCTTTGCCCACGTACTGCTGCTAATCGCCGCAGACCACCCGCTCGCTTCTGCGGGCGCATCAAGCAATTCCAGCATCGAGGTCCTACCCGTTCCAGTGTCTGCGACCTTCAGCAAGCTGATGCTGAAGCCAAGACCATTCAAGCTTGTCATAAACGTCCCTGCTAATATCCTCACAGGCGTGATTTTGAAGTCGTTCTTCAATTGCTCCACCACCTCATTTGTAATACCACCGAGTTCGAGTGGACTGACGCCGCCCAGATTGTTCACCAAGAGTGCCACCTCGTCCTTCTCGGTGATGCTGGAGAAGCTGCGATCCTGATCCGCGGTACTCAGGGAGTGCGACAGCATCGTCTTCACCAGCCCAGGCAAGTCGGTCTTCTTACGTTCGGATCCTGCTTCGTTGTGAATGCCCATACCTATCTCTACCTCGCCTTCCTTCAATTCGTCTTCTTCTAGGTCTCGCCGACCGGGCACGTGGACATGCGATAGCGACGATCCGATCGAGATAGTATTGTCGGCGACGAGTTGCGCGACGCGCGTGACTTCCTTCAGACTTGCACTGCTCTCTTGTCAGCCTCCTGCTCGCATTTCTCGCCGCCAACTTTGCGCCATTGTTCTGGAAGACATACCCCTTAGCAGCCAGCGCACCAGCAATCTTGTGCACAAGCACCGTACCAGCAATGCCTCGACGCCCTACCTTACCACCTTTCGCGCGGCCAACACCCGCATCATCACCCACTACAACCATGTCGACTTCCACCCCTTGGGCTCTTGCCTTCTCAACTGCCATGCCAAAGTTCAGGACATCTCCAGTATAGTTCATGACTATGACCAGAACACCCTGATCTTTCTGTACACGATGCAGTATACATCGACGGATTTGCTCCGCGCTCGGCGACGCGAAGATTGTCCCTGCTACAGCAGCTGATAAGAGGCCTGCGCCCACGAACGATGTGAAGCTAGGTTCGTGCCCGGAGCCGCCACCAGACACGATTGACACTTGCGATGCGCCATTCTTCCGGTATATAATTTTGTTGGGGAGGTCGAGCTGGACGGACGGGTTCGTGTGTGGAATTGACTGGAGAGCGGTATTGACGAGGTGTGTAGGATCGTGAATGAAATGTTTGGCTAGGGACTGTGAGTCTACGGCACTTCCATCGAAGTTTGCCACATCTGCCTCGTACCTGACATTGTGAAGATTGTCCAGAAGGTGTCTTACAACGAGGTTGCGCGATTGCGTACTGTTTTCGAGAAGGGGTCGAAACTGGGAAGTCACAGCGAGACCACGCGACTTCCAAACACTAGCCCAGCCTGACGCCATCATAGTACTACATTCCATCCTTCGACGGCCACACGGAACGCGTCCGCCATGCGACGGCATATGAAGAGCTCAGGTGGGGTCGCTGACCCTGAGGTGAGGGGTAGCTCCAGTGGGGTCCCCAGAGGTTCCTCAAAGCGGCAGTGATACACCCGGCCACGCGGTGAGCAAAAAAGAGGCCACTGCCAAAGTCGCGATTTGCTCGCGCACTTAACGCCACAACGTCAAGAGGTAGAGACAAACTTTGTAGACACAGGCTGTAGAGAATTACTTACTCTATATCTTGCGCTGCTTTTATAAACTATCTTCTTGTTGAAGTGCGGCGTACGAGTGAGAGGAAGACGAGGTACTTTTGATGTTCTTGCGAGATTCGCTTATTTCGGTGAGGATCCCGCGTCTGCAATAGGCTCTTTTTTGCTCACTGCGTGCCGGCCGTGCCGGTTTGCCTTTCTGCTCAATTGAGGAAGCCGGTACATCTAAATGCCATCATAGTAGTACAAGTAGGACCCTAAAACTCTGTGATGGTATTCTAGGCGCTCTTGTTTACTCACGAACCTTGAAATCGTGCCACATTAACAAGTGAATCAATGACACTTCTCCTCATGGTCGTTGCGCTCATTGTACTGTCGGAATAGACGTGTTATCTGTTGGATGCAAAAAGGCCGACCTTCTCGCTCCTTGGCCTGAAGGTTGATATAGTCGATATTCTGACAGTATCTTTAGATATTGGCATTCAATGCACCGTTGATGACATTCAGCGAACAATTCCGAGCACTTGCATACATCTCTTTGGGATATGCTGCTAAAGCACCTGACGCTAACACAATTGTCCTTCGTGGGGAGATTAGACTGTCCTCACAACATCTTTGTTCACTGTCGTTCGTATTTTGTGATTCGTAAATCGTAATCCTTCGTCACATCGTCTCTTTTTCGGTTTCCATCACTGCCCTTTCCGATTAAATTCGTGCCTTCAATATTTCGCGCTCTGATTACATCTTTTATGCTCTCCTTCAAAGAGCTTTCAACCCAGCGTCGGGGGCTAAAGGTTCGGCAGGCATAAGCATGGGCATTCCACGGTGAGTGGCATTGCTACGATCTTGGCAGGGGAGCAAGTCGTGGACTAAAGGCGGTGCGACAGACGCTTGTCGATGTCGAGGTGCTCGCTATCAATGCTGAGCATCCCGAGATGTTGACGTCGTGGCGTAAAGGCCTGCGTTAAACCTTTTCGAACAAAAATTGGCATCCTATATTAGGATGAGCCTGAGACGAGGCACTACTTTCCAGGACCATCGACCAGGCTTCCATTGCATGGTTTTTCGAAGTCGGCGACAGTGCAACTGTACTAGGAAAACGTGTAAGACCCTTGGTGGTGGAATTGTGTTTCTGCGACGATGCAGTACCCCGAGTCTCTAACATTTCCAAAGGAATTCAAGAATCGGGTTGGAAGGCCTCCATGGCGGAGACTGTGTTCTCGGCGTTTTATCCCGTGCATAGTCCATTTCAGCAAACACTGATGTCGCCTCATCGAACCCGAAAAAGGTAAGCGTCAGATCACCAAGCACTGGCGACTGTCCGCCTTGTTTCAACCATCCCTTCACGGAAACGTTGGTGCCGGTGACGAACACCTTGTGTATGTTGCTACGAAAGATACGCCAATTCGTACCCGACGCACCTTCATAGATAGCCAAGTTTCCGTGATGAAACTGAACGGGGTGCCAATAATCGACAGATAATTGACGTATACCGTTTACCTGAGCCACGGTGGTAGCTATCCTTGGATCGGGTGGGACCATTTGGGCGGACCCCACCTTAACTTTCCTGTCCCCCGACCCTGTGTGCATACCTTGATTAGAGGTCTGCAAGGCGTGAAATGAGTCCCACTGAGACTTATAGTCTGACAAACATTGCCTGAGATCGTCCATTTCCATGGCTGAAAGTGGCACAATGGCCAGCTTCCTTTCCGTCTGTTATGCGGACATGGCAGATGCCTCATTTGTTGGCTGTAGGTGAGTTGCCGCTCCGTGAATCAAGATGGTGTCAGATACATCAAAATATGTGATATCCTCAAAACGAATGATTCAAAGTGGTACAGGATACATAGACGTGAGGGTGATATGAGCAGGATAGAGGCTGAGCGTGGTTTGCAGATTCTCGCTATCATCGTAGAATCTCACCTTTGTTTCCCAAGATCGCAGTGGAGACTCGTCCATCGAAGAGGGAACCGTATTGCAAGCATTCGAGAAACGAAAGTGAGAAGCGTACTCTTCAAATGATGAGCAGTGTCGGGTGTAAATGTCCTTGACACTATTCGCTGCGGTCAATGAGAGTTCATCGCGGAAACCTAGGTCTTGACCAATCTTTGTCCAGGCATTCTGTTCGTCAAGGCTTTGAAGGCCTCCATGCGCATTGACAGCGTTCCAGATTTGGCGCAAACTGACGTGATTCTCATCGAGGACGATTTGGAGTGTGCTAGCTCAGTTGGGTCTTTTTCTGAGGCTTGCGATCCATTCTCGGATGATTCTGACTCGGAATCCGATGTATCTTCCCAGGGCACACGATCTCCTGTGATAAGCTCAAGAGCCTCTTGTATGACATCTAAAAGCATTTGCAAAAGGTGCAACACTTGGTAGCGAAAAATAGATGCTTCGCGGAGTTTGTAGTCAAGCGAGCCTCTGCCTCCACGGTGAGCTCCGCTATTACCAGCCCATATCCTGAATCGACCGAGAGCCTCTTGCGTCGACCCTGACGGCAGCTTCTCGCGGATGCGTGGCTCTGCATCAGCCAGACTCCTGCAAGTATTCTGTAAATCAGCCAAGCAATTCCGAACACGGGCTGCAATCGACGACGGTTCACCAACTTCGTTCGAAGCCATCGATTACGGCGCGACGGGCTTCCGAGATTTGGTAGGGGGCGAGGAGCATGTATGCAACGTTCTTCAGGGGGTCATGCTATATGGGGTTCGATCGGGGGCTAGATACTGGTATACATCTTGGATCGAGAACAGGTCCGCGTTGCGCGTGCTTGGAAGCGTGAAGAGAACGTCCTACAGACAGCGAAAGCGACGGGGCCAGCTCATGGCATTGACTTGCTTATTTTGTCGAGATCGCCCAGGTGCAACAGCTGCGGGGTTCAACTCTGAGCACGTGCGTGCCCACGTGGGGCCGTAAGCACCTGCTTAAGCCACGGCTGTGATGGCGGTTCAAATTCCAACTTCAACTGGCAGCTACTTTCAAATCCAGCAGAAATGTGCCGCGCATGGGTCTCGCTCAGTCCGCACCTGTACCTGTTCCGTTCTACCATATAAGCAAAGTTCGGACCTGCGCTGGCTGTGAACAATAATGTCAGGCCTCGAGGTCGTGGGCCAAGTGCTTGAATCGCTTCCACTCGTCATATCTTCTCTCGAACACTACGCAGATTGCATAACTAGGACAAAGCGTTATTGGAGATACAAATCAGAATTGCGGCCACTAATACTGCAGATAACTACCGAACGCGCGATCTTCATAAATACCATCGAACAGCTCTTCCATGGCATCATAAGGATCGAGCACATGACGGAGTTCCTTGCGAACTCCGGTGGCACAGTTTGGGAAATGCAGACGATAAATTGAAGCAAAGACTAAAGGGTGCGTACGCCGTGTACTTTGCAAACGTTAGTGGAATGGCGAATTCGTTAGCAAGGATAAGGGTGAAGCTAGCCTTGGATCCTGACGGCAAGGCATGTATGCCGTTTCCATCCTTCCACACCTGTGCATTAACATCAAATTAGCCCCAATTCAGTGATCCCAACCTCTTCGAGCAAGAATACAAGCGCCTCAAGTTCAGTCTCAGCCAGTCCGACTACACAGAGCAGCTTTCCGAACTCAAGAACCACAATCAGGCCTTGACGCGACTTACCAAGCAGTCCCTCGAGATGGGCTCGTCGAGGAACGAACGTAAGCATCGCTATTGTCCAGGTTTCGACGCACTACAAAAGCATGCGTCCAGCCTTTACAACGCCTTGAATGCTGATTTATGCTGCACCTGTGGAGAACATACTGCTGAATTACGCCTAGAGAGTCGAGGTGACAGTAGAGAGATCGAAGCTAATTTAGAAGAGAAAACGAGCTTTCGCCTCGTTTTGATGCACGGCTTCATCGCAGCAAACGTGTCTCAGTTTGGAGCAGAAGTCGATGTGCAATTCCTGACGGAAACGGGACCCCTGCCTCTCTCAACCGATTTGCAGAATGCAAGAAGCACCGCAAGCCTCGATCGAAGAGTGCGCTTTGGTGAAGGGTCCAGTAGCGGCCTTGTCACAACGCAACATCCTGGAGCAGAATCCCGTCTTATACCGCAAGCAACGTGGCCAATGTCGATGACGGTATCACTGGAACCACCACTAGCAGCGGGGCAAAGACCAGAGTCAGAAGAGGCAGCAGATTTGGGCACGATGCTGGCACCAAAACAGTCGCTGCGTTCAACAAAAGAGACGTCGTCAGCACCAGACCAGACAAGCTCCAAATTGGAACATTCCCGGGATTTCTGTCAAATGATCTCAGAGCTTCGGCAGCCACAAAGAGGCGTCAAAAAGGTCTTTTTGATAGACAGTCTCAAAGCAAACATACCGTCCATGTAGTGGAGCCATTGGAAGATCAGGGAGCCATCCAAGAGTGGTCATCCTACACATTGACACAGATACTGACCCGACGCGCTATGCTTGGCCAAAGGTTTTACCAGCTTGATAGGTTTAAGATTGCAGTCATCCTGGCTTCGACTGTCCTGCAACTTTCTAATACCCCATGGCTCGACGACGACTGGTGTCTCGATGAAATCCATTTCGTGCATCGACACGGCACACCGCTCGCGACCGTCTTTCAATATCCGTTCTTGCATCATGACTTTCCATGCAAGGCTGTCAGCCCAAGTCGTACTACTCGATCACCTTTTCGCAGAGTCATTCGTAATCAGATGCTCTATACCCTTGGGATTGTTCTCATCGAGCTGCTGTATGGCAAACCGATTGAGGAGCTCCAAACGGCTCACGATCTTGATTGCCAAGGCACACCAGGCGCAGTATGGTGCACTGCCGAGAGGCTTAATGATGAGGAGATTGCGCTTGAGGCTGGGCAGCTGTACTCAGATGCAGTGAGGCGATGTATTAGATGCGATTTCAATCAAGAGAACACGAGCCTGGACGACGAGGACTTTCAACGAGCAGTCTTCGATGGTGTTGTGGGGCCGCTGGAAAAAACGTTGATGAGGTTCAATGGTCAGGACTGAACCTTGCCTCCTTGTGCAACGACATGGGCAAGTTTTACCCCAATATATATCATTCAAATGTCTATACTTTTCACATACGACCAGAGGACGTTCAAAACAGGTTCTCCTGTCCGATCAACCAGATGCCAAGGTACTTCTTACGGTTTATTGGCTGCAATCGCTGTCTGAGAACGGTAGACAGACGTTGTTGTTCCGAAGTTGGACCGGGCGCGTCCACACCCATCAGGATCTTGATTACTGGTACAGCTTTTAGCATCTTTAGCGTTGTGCACGCTCATGCGCCGCCCGTATAGTAGTTTTCAATAGTTTCCGTATTAGTATTATGCGTGACGCAATTTTGCGTGCACGTGGAGTTCGTGTTGCTGGTGATCAGCGAGGCACGCCTGAAAACGGATATCGGTGCTCTCCATAAGTTACGAACCACCCTCAACCAGCCGAATAATCTAGAAAGTGTCTCGGAGAGACCTCCGTAACGCCAGGTAGACCTCCGGCCATGATCTCTCAGGTCTGCCCTGCGTGGATAACATTCTTTCTGCTTATCTCATTAGCTATATAACATGTATAAAGTCACCTCTTACGGGCTACTATATCTGTTCAGGCAGGATGTTACAGAAAAGTTTTTGTGTGTCGTTGGCCAAGGATGGTCTATAACTTTTGGAAAGCATAATAGCATACGGTAAGGGTTTGGAATGCAAAGGGTCCAATAATTCCACAGTTTCTACGACGTCATTGCATTGCTCACCACATGCTTTCGTGTTGACCAGGGATCTTTGACAAACGATTAAGCTAGTAGCCGGCTCAATTACTCGAAATCGGTAGGCGCGACGATCTATAGTAAGTCAATAGTAGGACTCATATGTTTTAATAGAGGCCGTCATGCGCGAAGAAGATCTCACTATCATTGAGGTTTTCGAGATATGGTTCCTATCGGTATACTGGTTCTGATTCGACCAGCAGTCGGACGTAGCAACGGCAATCTTCGTGGCAATCACAGTTGTGCCTTATGTACAATGAAAGGGGAGTTGTCACTCTATCCCATCTACAGGGGAGCTAGAGAAAAAGAATTGCGCCAAATTTAAAGGAAGTGGCTACCTGAACGAGACGGGTTCCAAGATGGTCATGGCACGATAGGCGCTTCAGCTAACTTAACAAGAGCATATGGAAATAATTACATTGAATAGGAGAAGGAAACTGTCGCATGTAATGACCTCAGTCAATGCAGAATGATGGTAAAGTCGATTCGTACTCCGACATATTCCATGTCGGTGCTTCAAACTTGTTCTCCAAGCATTTCAAACAAAATGGCTCTGGACCAAAGAGGCCGAAGTTGTGACCGCCAGACCCACTACGTGACAAAACGCTTACAGCAGCCAGTCGCGCAGCCCAATTACCATGTGCCCTGAATATCCCCACGCCCGGAGGCTCATCTAGCAGCTCCTCCCAGCTGTCGATGGATGTGTAATCAAAGTCGTAATCTTCGTCGTGAATTCCATTGCAAGACGTCAGCGGGTCAAATCGAACCATGTCTTGGAAATCTACTTCAAGAATATCGATATCTGCAACCCACTGACCGCGATCGCGGACAGATATGACGGCTTCGACTATCTGAGCATCGTGGTCAATCATGCGCGATCCCTCAGCTGCGAGAGGAAATGTCCAGTCGGTGAAGGAAAGGTGCAGGGAGGTCCCCCTGAAATTGTCCTCGCGTTTAAAATCGTATGCTGCATGTGTAATCAAGTTGTAGCTATCGCTCGGCTTTCGAACTCGTGGCTCAAACGGTGGGACTAGGATCGAAAGGCCTTGGCGGCCAATGTTGCCTAGAATACTTTTCATCTCGTATTCTGCTACTTGCGTGAAAGGATCAGAGAGTATGATCGCGGGTACGTAGATTGTATCCTCGGAACACAATGCAAATGAGTGTTTGAATTCTGTGGGGTTGAAATCGACGGTCCCAGTGTCAAAGAATGCTATACAGCTGAATGTTTCATGCCGATCAGGCAAGGGAGGCTGCAAATGTGTGAGAAGAGGCGTTTGATTGAAGGTGGAAGTGAGTTTGGGGGCTTCGGGTTGCCATCTTGTGAGCAAGCAACGTGCCCAAGCGGCGTTATGTAGTGTCATTTTGATCAGCTTCAGCGAGATCGTGGCCTGGTCTAGATGGTCGTAAATCCTGGACGCAGAAGCCAGCGCATATACGGACATACTGAATGTAGGATGGAATTTGTGAGCAGATGAAATGATAGAAACCCCGGGCGCTTGCAGAGGAGTTTGTTTCCAATGTGGTTCCGACACCTGCATTAAGGAACACAGGTAGTCCTTCAATCGCTCAGATACCATAGCTTTGTCCTTGAAATTCCGCATACCGGCTGAAGAACTGGCTGTTTGTGTCCCTAAAAAACGAATTCTATCCTTGTACGATGGCAGTAGGTCGAGGGGTTTACGTCGGCGACAGTGAAGGAACAAGCCCAGGCGCCAATTTCCAACAATAGAGTCAAACCGGTCCTCGGATTCGACTTCCGTGTGAACGTCCATCTCATCATTACCATTGTACGTGGTGCTCTGTGAGTATATCGATGGTGCATTTGACCATGTAAAAGAACCGCTATGTGAATCGTAATGTGGTCCCGTTGCGTAGATATTACATGCTTCTCCTTGTTCTGAAACACTTTTCATCCTGTTTACTGGTGCATAGCTCTCGTACCGTGAAGGTTCATGGATGGCGTCGTGGGCGGACCTTTTTCTGCGCTTAGCTGGGAGCAATGATGTCGGGTTCTTCACGCATATCCATCTTGCATGAGTTTGCGTATCGGAGCTTTGCACTGTCGCTAGTTCATAACACTCGACCGATGAAGCAACATTGTAGTGCAGTGCATCATGAGCGTAGCAAATAATGGCATCGCCTTGTTGCAGTCCAAGGTTGTCCGCGATTGCCCGCAGATAAGCGATACCAGAGTCTACGTCGAGATCTTGCTGGAGCCCATGTATCGTGAGAGTGTCCAGTAACCCGAAGAATGGCGAAGGACTGCAATTTAGGTCGGAAAGAAATTTCTTTGCTCTCCTGCTTCCATGCTTGAGTAATCTGAGGTTTTGCTCATGCTCCTGGCCACGAGAAGCCAGTATGCGTCTTGCTGCTACCACAAATTGCAGTAGCCATCCAAAGTCTGAGGATTCCTGATCATCACGTGCTTCCTCGGACATACCGATTCGGTAACCAAGAATGGTGAACCACTCTGCAACTGATAGGTAATCGCGGAAACTGATTTTCCATGCGCCAAGCAGACTGCCAAGTGCTACAATCTGCAGCTGAGAGAAGGTCACTCTTGAATAATCTTGGTCACTTGCAACCACGACGGGATCACCATAATACTGCAGGTGCGATAAAGCTAGTGACCATTGAATGCCTTCCCTTTCCGGTACATTCAACCCTGTTGCGCCAACAGTGCCGACTGCGGTAGACGGCACGAGTTTGTCTTTGAAGCTGACCTTGATTGTATGGGCTCCAAGTACAACCAGGTCTGGATACAGATGCCAGGCAGAGAAGGCCAAGAGTACAGAACCGTCGGTGATTTCCTGTGGCTTTCCGGCGAGGAAATGCTCGACAGTCAACATTGATCGTTTCCATACGTTCATGACGTCGTCATAGGTCGAAGAACCACCTGACACTGGGAGTACAATGTTCTTCCTCACCAGAGCTAGCTGATCCTCCGACCACTCTTTTGCTTTATCGGCTCTGCGAAACCAGGCTCTTATACTATGGTCCCATAACGCGAGATCTTTCCGCGTGATATCCTGGCATGCGCCGACGACTGAGGAAGTAAAGATGCTGCGGTTGTTTTGAACTTCCTCCTTGATCCTATCTTGCCTCGCGGCAACGAGCTGCACCCAGATCGATGTAGCTGTCTTCGCATCCCACGCGCGAGTCAGCAGACAGCCAAGGAGGTAGACTGCAATTGCCGGAATTCCAGATGTTGCTGCAGCCCAGAGGGTAGTACCATCGGCCCCAACGTATGGCTCAAACGGGCCATGCTTGTCTGTACCAACATCATTAACACCAGACGTATTGATGATCTCTGATATGCGCAACCCGCAGGCCGATATCAGTTTTGGCGTGGATGGTACAAGATCTTCAAACAAAGCTCCCAATCTGCGTGCTGTCTTATGTGCAGGCCCTTCTTCGGCTTCAACTTTTCGCCTTGCAGAGAGCGCAGAGGCGATGCCGCTGAACTCGAATGGTGCTTCCATCTTAACTAAGGAAAAGTCGAATTTGACGTTTGCCAGTGCAGCATAGTTCTCGTTGGTTGCGGAAAAGATAGACATTGCGAAGAAAGCCTCAGGCTACAAGATACGCAACAAACTTGGAGTGCATTAACAAGCAAGGCTGAGCGTATTGAGTTTTCTGGAATAGTGGAACAGCGATGAGCAGCATATACAAAGCGACTTCTCGAGGCTCACAAGCAAGAGGCTCATTGTTATAGAACCCGAGCACTGGTGTAACTTGTGTTGACAGGGGTAGCTAACGCCTCCCCGAACTGTGTTGAGTTTTAGTGTGAAGGGTTGCACCGCCCATTCCGAGCCACTCAGCCAAGCCATAACTTTGAGAGGTGCGCAGCACGATCGCGGGGGCTGTGCCGCGAATGCTGCCCGATCTTCTCATTCTACTGCTGGGCGACTCTGTTGCTAAGACCTCTCGAATTCGGCAGCAGATGACGGTGAACTGGTGGGTGCTGTTGCAGTACGTTGTCATGTCAAGGTCACGGCCCCCCTAAAAGCAGTCGGCCAAGTAAGAATGTTTCGAGGTGCCTTGTGTATCATCACAAGGCATCGCGCAGCTTTGCAGATTGCTTTTTCACGCATCTCCCCTTCCAAGGCTATCACTAACCGCTTATGAATGTCATTTACTCAGCCTTGTGTTACACTACTGGTGAGTAAGGACTTATGGTAGGTTGTCGCAAGACGAGGCAGAGTTTGCTGTTCACGAGGTGACCGGTACGGGATGGGCTGGCAGCAGCCGGTCTGGCTGTGCCGCGAGTTTGAGGCGACAGCGCTATCAGGCCAGTAGCGACAATGATAGAAGCGCCTCAAGGTAGCCGAGCTTTCCAAGGCATCTTATGCTGACGTGGCCGGGAATCGCAATTAGGGCTAATTTGCTGTAAACCAATTACCGTAAACAGAAGAATTAAGGGCGATCGCGTCGAGCGGGCAGGAGACAACAGGGCTTCCCGTTCGCTCAGCCTTACTTAAGCAGCACACCGACGGACTAGTAGTCAGATGGGTGACCACTGGCGGATCCCCGCTGTTGTATGTTTTTGCCATTTTTTGCCATCGAGGAGATAGACGACAAAACACTCATCAGAATGACTTGGAGACGATTCAAAGAAGACATGACGGCCTGGCCCACTGCAGACAAGCCCACTGCGATTGTCGAAGTGAAGAAGAATCGAAAGCACCGGGTTGTGGAATGCGTCATTTTGGTGGGACAGTCTGACCTAACAAACGCTAGTATTCACAAACAATGAGGACTTACGAGCCACAAAGTCACGTAAGGCGAGTTCAGATTACGATCTCCCTTCATCCACACTGTCGATGCCCGAGGCTCGAGGTTGAAGCTGATCAGGCTGCGGCCTGTTAGACCCGCACATGGCGCAAGCCTGTGGACCTCGGGAGTTCCTGCAGGGTCAGCCGTCTTTAGCGCAGATGACAAAGGACCAAAAACTGATTGCAGGATCTCATGCATGCAATTTGTCCGCAACAAGGGCGATGTGGCATTGTGGAAAGGCACCGGATGCAGCATGACAATTCTCGCACCCTGAATATTGAACTTTGTCTGCCTGAATCGTGGTTCAGGCAGCTACAATTAGAAACAAATACCCAATCCGTGGTTTACGAGGATAGACTTGTCTTTGATTGGGCTACGCTGTGACAGTCGGTCACGCTGGGGCCGGTTCCTGGCGTGCAAATTCGGCCAAAAGCCCGCCCAAATCCAGGGTCTGCTTGGCATTTAGCCACGCTGGGGACGGCGGGCGGCTGATGAAGTCTCTTGGTGCCGATATGTGAGCAGTGATAATCGTCTCCATATCCTCAGTTATATGGCGTAGATTGCGCTGTGTAACGCGACTTTTATCGTCCTGCACGTCGCTTCCTTATCGGCTTTGTTGTGGTTCGCAGTGCCTGCCCTACGCGTGAGTCGCGACTGCCCCCAGAATCGATAGCGGCAACCCCGGCAGGTACCAACGGCCGTGGCCCCTCAGTCGCAGCACCACAACATCGCGACCTCAGCGGCACTTCTCCCTCACTGCTCCGACGCTGTTGGCTGCAACTGTGCAGTGCTCGCACGTCGTCTGTCGCTCTCCGCTCGTGACGTGCATCGGCTTAGACAGACTGCCCTCTCCCAGCCAGTCAAAGCGTACGACGGTCCCCGGCGGCTGAAACGCTGCAAGGTGCAACCTGCGTCCAGCGGCTGGCACACGGACAGAAGATCATCACCACCTCCCTAACATCGTCGCCCGACCTCGGACTCTCTCTCCACATAGCAAGCAGACTATGTATTCACCCGACTCGCCGCCATGACTCCCAACGTGTCCTTGCCACCCAAGGACGACCCGCCGCACGACGACCTCGTTGAGCGCCTCAAAGCCATGAAAACATCCACCTCTCACTTAGGGCCGATACTTGTTCGCAGTCCCGTGAAGACACTCAGCTTACCCGCAGGCGCCATGGTAGTGGAAGCTGCCCAGTCAACGCTTGCTGCAACACCAGCCTTTATTATAGACAAGCCAGCAAACAGGCTTTCGGAAGACACGGACATCATGGCAGAAGGCAACTCGCTCGCCCGCCAAGTCAGCAACTCCTCCGACGACAGCAACTCCCCGAGGCGTCCCACGACACCGCGCTCGCAGACCGACCCCTCCTCGGACATGTCTGCCATGTACCGTCCTCAACCCCGAAACCGATCGCCCTATGCGCGGTCCCATCTGCGCTCACAGAGCAGCTCGGCCTCGCTCTCTGCGCCTCCCATGACGAGGGCGCACTCTCTGCCTACTGTCATGCACTCCGGCGGCCAATTCTCGCTGTCACCTTCGCCTGTACCACTTGCCCGTCCGTCTTCACCATTACGGTCGCCCAAGCGGACCCGCAGCCCACGCGGACTCGAGCCGAGGCCCTTTACCGCTGGACCACAAGAGCGATACGGCTCCGGCATACGTCCGGCATCGCTTGGGTCGTTTGAAGGCTCACCAAGTGTGTGCGACATTTCTGAGGACGCAGAGCTGGAGCTCACGCCCCGTGCAGGTGCGGCGGTCTCGAGCGTGTACAGCAGCACCGGCTCTCTGTCACGGCGACGACGGCCAGCATCGCCCCTTCATCACGTCTCGGTGCCCTTTGGTGCTCCACCCGCCAGCACCCCTACTACCAGCACACCCACGTCTGGTGCGTCATCGCCCTCGCTCGCCCCTACCAAGTTCTTCGACTTCTACCCATCCTCGCTTGCGTCGTCGTCTGTCCCGTCCACGCCTACCTCGATGCGTTCCCGCAGCCCCTCCATCTCGTCCCTCGAGACCATCGAAGACAGCCCTGATGCCGAAGAGGAGGCGATTGAAGCAGACCGCATCGCGCGACTGAAGGCTGCAGCTGATCGCGAAGACGGTGGTGATCAGAGGCGCTCTAGCTTGGACGTCCCGGATCGGGGTCGTACTTTTGGCTTTGGCAAGAGGGACTCCAGGAAGAGATGGAGTGTGTGCGGAGCTGAGAGGCGCGGCGACTTGGACCTCGAGACTATTTGGGAGGATTGAGTATGCGTCTGGCATACTCATACCTTGATTATCCTGCATTCACTGGCGTTTGACGAGCACTGTTGAAGTCGCTCAAGTTTGTTTCCTGGCACAGCTTTGACCTGCGCCTACAGCATGGGTGGATTTGCATTCTTCTTTAGTGATGACCGGTTTCAGCGAGGGGTGGGTCTGACAGGAGTTGGGATTGTTTTACGCATACGGACCGAACACCCACGACAGTCGCGTCGTCTTTAGCATGATACCCTTCGTACATATGCACTTTGGTCTCGGTCTGCAAACTACATAGCCGGCAATTAGCCCCGCAGGTAGCGTTCAACCTCAAATACGAACATCTGACAAATGCTTCTTGAGTGTCCGTTTATTACCGGTGGCTCACATGAATTCCTTTCTATACTGTACAACGCGAGCGCAAAATCTGGGTGCTCTCTACCGCTGAACCAGAGGCAAAAGACGGCGCTGGTTTCCAAATCTGGCAGTTGTAACAGTCAGCCAATCAGGGGTAGCGATCCCACTGACATCATACCTAGTGTCGAAGTTTCCGCATTTGCTGTGGGGTTGAATTGTGACGGCCCCTCCAGCAATACCGGCCGCAACATAGTCTCCATGAACAGTATATGAGCTGGATCTGTTCGCTCGCGGTCACTTAGTACTGTGTCAGATTTCTATCCCTCCAGTCAATTCAACACCACTAAAATGCCTATGAACTTCGGAATTATCGGAACCAACTGGATCACGCACTCGTTCGTCAAGTGCGCCCATTCGACATCCAAATGGAACCTCGCAGCTGTGTATTCGCGCAAGCAAGAGACAGCACAAGAGTTTGCCTCGCAATATGAGGGCCAGAAGATCGCATTGTACACCTCTGTTGAAGATCTGTCCAAGGACACCAACATCTCGACCGTCTACATCGCCAGCCCAAACATCCTGCATTACGAGCAAGCCAAGATGATGTTACTGGCGGGCAAGAACGTCATCCTCGAGAAGCCTTCTTGCAGTACCGTCGAGGAGCTTGACGACTTGTTCAAGACGGCCAAAGAGAAGGGTGTCATCCTCATCGAAGCATTCCGCCACGTCCAAGAAGCAAACTTCAAGATCCTGAAATCCGCCATTCAAGACCTTGGCCCCATCTATGGTGCCAGTATCACATTGGCACAGTACTCCAGCCGCTACGAAAAAGTCCTAGCCGGCGAAGTGCCGAACATCTTCAACCTCGAAATGGGCGGTGGCGCGCTCCCAGACATGGGCGTATACTGCGTCTCCGCAGCCATCGACCTCTTCGGCGCCCCCCAAGACTCAGTCTACTACCCGGTGAAAATCGCCACTGGGTGCGACGGCGCGGGGAAACTCATCCTCACATACCCCGATTTCACCGTATACCTATGCCACAGCAAGATCTACGACAGCGACGCCGTGTCCGAGGTGTACGGCGAGAAGGGCACATTGATTGTGCCAACCATCACGGATATCGAGAGCGTGGTGCTGCGGGATCCCAAGACCAAGAGCAGGAAGGAATTGGCTGGGCCGAAGGAGCCGTTCGAGTTGAATTTGAAAGAGGAGGCGGCGGAATTTGCGAGGTGCATTGAGGAGAGGGATACAAAGGCGTTGGACAGATATGAGACACTGAGTAGGGATATTTTGAAGGTGTTGTATAAGGCGAGACATGATAATGGGTTTGTGTTTCCTGGTGGAAAGTAAGTCGAACGCTTAGGTCTGTCTTTATGATGCAATGGCACGGCTAATTTAATTCTTCTAACTCTACTATTTGCATCACATCCCGCTCTGTTAGACATTTGTATTACTGTGTGACATCATCGGTCGACTGTTCCAGAGCGAAGATGCTCTCGAACCATCCAGCAGAATCTTCGCTTGATACTCATTCTTTCACGTACTGTTTGCTACACCAACTACCTTTGTCTCCATTTCCCATATCATGACCATACCGCCCTGCAGAAACTATACCGAATCCAAAACATTGCAGCAACAACATGAACACCCCCTCAGCACCCAGCAGCAACGAAGCTCAAAACCAGCATGCTCCTCCCGCAAACAGCACTCACGGTGCATCAACTTCTGCAAATGCACAGGTTTCGCTAGCGCAAGATATGGAGACAGTGCCTGTGCTGAGCATAGATTGCTTCACCATGCAATTACTCAAAGGTAGACTGCATCTCTCTGCCATCTATCCATCCTACCACGCGCTAAATAATGATGCACACAGAAATCATACCCCTCGCATACCCACCGCATTACGAAGCGTGCGACGCCGTCTCAGTACATACACGCGGCGAGTCAGACCACGAGCGACGTCTCCGAAGTTCCAGAGCCGCAATTCCAAGTAGCGATCGTGGGTAAGAAGGACGGAGTCAAGATGTGCTGGCTCGGACCGAAAATTGGGCTCAGCCGCGCGGGCGTGTTGGGACAGTTGTTTACTGATCTTGAGGGGTTGGTGGGGAGGGAGAATGATTAGGGTGAGTATGAGATGGTGGGAGAGGGGGAGTTGAGGGAGGTGGAAGTGGTAGGAAAGATAACGAGGGTGGTGGAAACCGTGGTGAAGCGAGTGATTTTGAAGACGGCACTGAAAGCGGCAATATTGGAGCGGGTCGCGAGAAGGAGGAACGTGCAGAGATGGAAGAGAAGGGGGACGACAAGGGCAATGGTATGAAGAGGAAGCACAGAGATGAAGATGAAGAAGAAGAAGAAGAAGAAGAAGAAGAAGAAGAAGAAGAAGAAGAAGAAGAAGAAGAAGAAGAAGAAGAAGAAGAAGAAGAAGAAGAAGAAGAAGAAGAAGAGGAGGAGGGGAGAGACGGAGGAGGTTGTGGACAGTGAGGCAGAAGTCACGGAGGCAGTCGCAGCATTCAAAGATACTGGAGGCCATATGATGGAGACGCGAAAATAGGCTGGAGGAGGTCTCATGGGTGGTAGCGGTCGGACGGTACAATCGTGACGTCCGTGCCAATGACATTCCGGAAGTCTTGGAGATACAGATTGAGCTTAAGAGATGGAGGATGACAGGAGCCTGGGATCCATGTGAGCGACCACGACCTCGTGGGAGAATGCGAATTTTTGAGCGTACTGCAGCATCATCACTGGGGAAGTGATGACTTTTCGCATCATATGCATCGCCTGATACCTCAGCCCCCTCTCTGAGCAAATGCATACAAAGTCTCACCTCAAGGCGTTCATTTTACCTTCCTTCCTGTCTTGTCGCACACACCTCGTCACGCCGACTACACACCGGCCAGCCCGGTCGCACACCTCGGTTTGCTACCTCGTTCCTAATCCAGAGTGCCTCACTTCAAGCAAACAAACATGGCTCGCCTTACCACCTTACAACCCAACCCTCACCGGTCGCAGCATATACATCAACTCCATCCCACACCCCTCTCCCCCACCACACCATGACCGCGCCAGACGCCCAACGAAGCAAACCCCCACCCATGTCACCACCCATGCCTACCTCTGGGCTCTCGCGTTTCCCCAGAGGTCCGCTTCCAAACCTACGCGGCGAAGACGAAGCCGAACTCTCCTTCTTGTCCGGTATAATCGAATGTACTTCCCTTCTCTCCCCATCCCCTCCCCTCCCTACCCATTGCCCTACCTCTCAGCTAATCCTCCCGCAGCACTCGGCTACCAACTCCACCCCACCGCGCACCAAGTCACCATCTTACTCGGCCGTGTCCCTGAAAGCACAGAGGACGAGCCCAAGTTCTGCGCGAGCATGTACGTTACCGGAAAGTCTGGGCTGCCGGTGCTGGACTCGAGTGTCAGGTTTGGAAGGAGTAGGAAAGAGGCGTTGAGTAAGTTGTTGGTGTGGGTGGAGACGGAGGCTGGAACGATGATGTTGGGGGATAGGGAGGTTAAGAGACGGGAGGAAGGTGGGAGAGAAAGGGGAGGGAGAAATGGTGGGTCGTGATACGGGGGATGGGGTGGTGACATTGTGGTGAGGGAGGGGATGTGCGAATGATGAGGATGATGGGTGACGAGCTGTTGTTTGTTTGAGCTTCGTCGGAGTTGGAGTCGACGATTTTCGTATTTCGAATATGTACTTGAGCGTCCGTGTAGAACTCGATGATTTGTCGCTTTGTCCTTACCCACTCAGTTTCATCTTCTAATGCATATGTATCTCCGCGAGCTGTTCACGTATACGCCCGCCTTCGACGAAGGTCAGGCGTAGTACACTATTTGTAGACATGGACTGATGATGAGATGTGAAGCGAGGCTGATGATTGAAGGTTGTGACAAGACCATGTTGAGAAATTGGGTGCGGAAAAAGAAAGCATATAGATGGGCCAGATACGGCATTCGGAGGAGAGACATATTGAACGCAATGGCTTCCTGTACCAAGAGTGGGACAATTAGGTGACGAACCAAGTTAGCTGGTCTTCGGAAGCGGCAGCGGTTCTGTTCAATGCTGCAGGCTCATACCTGATCTGCACCCATCAGCCTGATCTCTGATAACACGTTCGTAGCACGCATCTGATGAATCTTGTCGGTATATCGTTATTGCTACCTCCTACAAACGCCTGACTTACTCCTGCAACACCTTCGTCATCTTGAACTTAACACCGTAGTTATGGTCCTTGCCATACGAAAGCGCGTAATCGCGATATGGAAAGATGTTCTCGATCGAAGAGTCGACAAGCTCGAAGTCAAAGTTTTGGACCATGGCGGCGATAGTGAGGTACATCTCGGCGTAGGCGAGGCTGTGTATGTCAGAACTCAACGTACAGCAGTGTGTGTTGTTGGTAAACTTACTTTATGCCCAAGCACATCCTAGTACCCTTGGTAAAGGTCACGAGGTATCGAGTGAGTTGTTCGCCTCAGCGCTCAGCCTCGAGCCAGCGTTCTGGTCGGAAGACATCTGGATCTGGAAAGATATCAGGGTGGCGATTGAGCAGCCAGGGCATCGCTCCCACTGGAGTCTAAGGTCCGTCAGTATGGCTGAATTGTTCCAGTTCTGAACTCGGGAGGACTTATGTCAGCGGGAATGAGCCACTCCTTGTATCGAAGCGTTTCAACCGGAACGCGAGGAAAGCGACCAATCATGCAGCAGTGACATCGAAGGCTTTCTTTGATGAATGCAGTCTATAGCCATGGTCAGAAGATTATCCGAAATCAGGGCACGGGTACAACGCAACCAAATACGGCAATGCCTCTAGTTGACTCCAGGTCAGCTGCTGTCCCGGCGAGGTTCCCAAGGACTGCAGCTCTGCACGAAGTTTCGAGAGAACGCCAGGACAGGTCACCATGTAGCAGACCATAGCGGTGAGGAAGTGAGCGGTCGTTTCCAAACCGGCCGTCAGGACCAGGATACTCTCGTCCTTGAGCCGCTCCAGAGTCTTCTCCTCTGGTGGGACGTTCGGCCCAGTGAGTGCGTCGAATATCGTTCTCTGCTTGTTTGCAGCTGCTTGAGTCTGGTTGCGCTCGTGTGCCTGAATGGAGAACTGCATGATCTTGTCTTGGAAATCCAAGTATGAGCCGAGAGTTGGGACCAGTCGCCTCATCCAACGCTCAGGTAGCTTCTCCACCAGAGACGCAACAACAGGCAGAAAGCGGCGAAAGTGAGCTGATTGCAAGAGGCCCTTCACGTTGCGGATGAGTGGGCATGGGTATCCGGGTCTCTCCAACTCGTCAAAGCTTTCGCCATACGCATAGCGCGTGATGATGTCCGTGGTCAAAGCACCAAACGCCTGCACGCCCTCGATCGCCTCTCCGTCGCGATGCGCCTGTCGAAACCGACCTACCAACTTATCGATACGACCTCGAATGAAGGGCTCCATGCGCTGAGTCGACTGCTTCGAGAAGAGGCTCGAGATATAGCCTCGGCGTTCACGATGCAATTGGTGATCGAGCGTGACGTTCAGGGCGAATTTGACGCCCAAAATTGCGGCAAAATCCTTGTCCTTGTTTCGCTTCTGACTGCTGCCGGAGTAAAGTTGCTCGTAGAAGTACGGATCGTTGAGGTGCAGGTCGTTGGGGTTGATACGAACGAGCGGGCCTAAGCCTGGGTTAATGCCATAACTCCACGTTGCAAGCGAGATTGCGGCCATTACCATATTTGTCATGCATTTGAGCAATCACGGAGAAGTACCGGCCGCCCTTGATGACATCGTAATAGAACTCCACCCAGTACGATGCGGCTGCCCACCATGGACCTGGAAAACCCGCTAAGGAGTGAAAACAGAGATTGTGGACGGCTCTAGAGAGGCAGTACACGACCACAGCCAGGCCGGTGCTCACGAGGAAAGTGTCGAGAGCCATGCTAGCGTGTGGAACACCAAGAGGTATCCGGCGCGAACGCGCAGTTTAGATTCGAGTAGTGGGGCGCTGAAGGGGAGGAACGTGCTCAAAATTGGGTTTGGCAAGCTTAAGAAGCTCCGCTGGAGCAGGTGATGAAGTGAAAGCGGAGAACCTTTACAGACTGTTTGCCCACTCTAGTGCTCGACCCACTATATCGCAACACCAATCCCTGACATCACCTCCGCCGGGTGACGTCGCTAAGTCAGTTTGCGCTTTCTGATCCGTACTTCGATTTGTTCCAATGGTTTCAAAGTACCGTAAGCAAGATCTCGCAACGGTGGCAGCACTTGATCTAACAGCTCTGGATCGCATAGCTGAAGTTCGAACTCGTTGAACAAAACGGCTAGAGTTGCAGCGTGCATCGCTCGGATATAGTCCAGTCCAAGAAGACGCCGCTGACCATACCCAATGTTGAGTGTTTCCAGTCCTTCCATGCTGAAGGACATTGCGCCAAGATCGTTACGTTGACCTCTTTGGTTCGCTTTGGTCGTTGATCGATGTGGTGTAAGAAACCGCTCAGCCCAATATTCATTCAGAGGCCTATCGACGGCTCGGGTTCTTGCTTCGGCCCAAGCTTGTGTATTTGACGCGGCGTCGTGGGATAGTAATACAGCTGGTATACCCGTAGGAGCGAGCCAGTGGCCATCGAGCTCCAAGTCCTCGCGCATCGTGCGCACGACAATTGACCGAGAACGCAAGCGAGTGGTCTCAGCAAGAAGCGAGTCAATAAGCGGCAAGTCCGTGAGATCTCTGACATTGTAAGTCGCATCTTGCGATGGGCCATACCATATAATGCTGGCGGTCAAGCCTTTGGCAAGCTGTGGTCGACGTAATACCTCGACCAACGTCCAGAATGCGCTGGAGACCAAGGTCGAGTTAACCCTGAAATACGCTATTAGCCTGCCACACAATACAATGACTTTTGCCAAATCTTGAACTCACTCATGCATGATACTCAGCATCTCCGCTGCTCTTGTTTGGAGGTCCATGCCGTCAGCCTTGGCGATAGTTTCGTCCCTCTCTTGCACGAACTTTGATCCCTTGAGCCTATCCCATACCGGATCTTCATCCCCAATCCGCGCAAAGTCGGAACCACTATGATTCGCTTTCAGCCATTCCTCAATTCCTTGCAGTAAGCGATCTCGGACGTGCGAGACGGCGGAAGGCTCCCAGTACCGCGGCAGACCCGGGATGAAGGCCTCGATTCCCTCGGCATAAGTCCAGTAGTCTTTAATGAAGCCAGGACATTGCTTGAACAGGTCTTTGCCAAAGAGCGATTCCGTGATACAGCGAGTGAGTACTTGGCGGAGAAACGACCGCGAATCCTCAACTTGGGTCCAAGTGCCAAGTTGGAACATCTTTTCGTTCATGCTATCGGATAGGATAGACGTGTACGTTTCGATGAGAGGAATGAGGGGTGCACCCGTCAGATGCTCCTGAGCCAAGTCGACGTACGCGCGCTTCATTAGAGCCTTTGAGGTTTCGGACACGTCTTTGCCAGCGTACTTGTCAACAGCCTTCTTTGGCGAGCCGTATAGCTTATCAAGAAGTTCCAGGTGAGATACAGCCGGTGAGTCCGGCTCTGGTGTGGCCAATATCTGCTTTATATGCACTGGATCACGAATGATCAAGAATGGTTGCGGGCCAGCCCTGACAAAGAACGGAGCAAACTCGCCGTACTCTTTCCTAGGCTTCTATCAGTTTAACGATGGTGATATGGGAGTGCTACGCGTACAGTAGCTTTGCGAGATACTCTTGCGGGCCAGTTGTTGCCAGACTGAATGCATGAAACACTCCTGGTACGTAGTATGGTACGGTTGGAGGTGACTTTCGGGGAGCTGTGCTACGTGCACGTCGATAGAATAATGAAGTTGTGAGATATAATGTGAGGAACGGGGATACGATGAGGATGATAAGACCGAGAAGAATGGTCTGCGACATGGTCCCAACTATACAGTGTGCGATGGTGGACGATCACGGTGCTGTGTCAAAAGAATACATCGATTGAGGACTTCGTTGGGTCGATCCCGTCCGGTGTCAGACGGATGACAATAAGCTGTAGGCGACGCCAGGATTACAAATTGATGAGGGCCTTCAAGATATAGGGACGATGTATATTCAGAAGAGAACGGACTACGCTAACACGAGGGATAGTTGTAGATCGGCATCGTGGAGTCGGAGGATGGCATTTGTGACACGTCGAGGAAGAACGCGAAAACGGTTCGGCTCGCGGCTCTTCATCGGCGTCTCGCCCAACACCCAGCATAGCATTCTCCGTCTCCGACTCGGATCCTCCTTTGCTCACAACAATCCCATTTCGGGCTTCCATCATTCCCAACCCACAACAAGGCAGGGATTTGTATATGACAATGGATGTAGGGATGCTGGATGCGTACTGTACTGGCTTGTTAGATTCTTGCGACCTCGTCGCTTCCAGAACTGCGTGTAGGCCAACATTCCTGGCTATACGACTGCCGGAAGAGCATGTGAGCTTGAGAAACCTGTCTTAGATGATATTGCGAATGTGCGCTTGTGGGAGAATATTTCTGCGGTCTTCCATCGAGCGTTTGCTTGTCTTGGCGCAACCGCTTCCACCGCTTGTACTTGGGTTATACCTCAACTGCTCACAACAAGACACTTACAACGATTCCAACTCCGCGTGTACATCATGGCTACCAAAGAGATATCAGGTTGTAAGACGTGAGTGCATTGCTGCCTTGCCTTTGCCATGAACGTTTTTTCATGTGCTGACTCTTCTCAGGCTCTTCAACGACTCTACCTTTTCCGTCATCAAAATCCGCCAGACCTGTAATGGCAAATCGAAGGAGTACTTCGCTCACAAAGCTGTGCTTTGTGGTCGCTCGGAATGGTTCATGAAAGCCTTCACTGGGCCATTCAAGGTATAAGCTACCGCGGATTACGAGTGAGGCGGTTTTCGACTGACGCCAAGCAGGAAGCTACCGAGAATGTCATCGCAGTTCACAATGACAACCCCAAATACTTCGAAATCATGCTCAAGTACATATACACCAACAAGTACGAGCTTTGTGGAGAAGCCTCAGCTTCAGAGTTCGAGCGCAAGTCTCTGATACCTATCGGCCTACATACCCACGCGGACAAGTACAACATTGAGGGTCTGAACCATGTTGGGGTCAGTCATTATGGTTGCCGGTGCGCATGGTCATGTTCTTGGGCGGATGTGAGCGCGGAAGAGTGCAAGCAGATGATCGAAGCTCACTACGGAAATTGCGCCCGCGTTGGCTCGGCTATGGGTTTGGCGATCGCAAACTGCCTTCTCATTCGTGCAGTACCGTTCCTGAAGAGCGAAACTCTTGCTGGATTAGTCCGCACCTACCCGATACTCGGCGCCGATGTCGTCCTGACGGAGAGGCGCAAGGCATGCTTGGGCGAGTGTTCAAAGCGGCACAAGTGAAAGCGAAGGGGAGATTGGAGTGATTGGATCGACTGCTCAAGGCTGATCGGAAAGCGAGGTGATCTCAAAGTGCGACTATCTTCAATAGCAGAAGGAAACTATGACAGCACCCGGAAGTGGCGTCTTGCATCATTCTACGACTCATTCTCGTCTCATGAACCTGGCAATCAGCTATTCGAGCATGCACGGCCGCCTTGCGGTACATCAGGCTGCAGCATAGCTACATGCTTAACAAAGGGTAAGAATACTCATCTTCAGGTCCCCTTATCATTGCGTTGTCAAATCTAGCAACCTGCTTCCATCCCACTGGCTCCAAATCTTTTTCAGTATGCCCCGCTTCTCTACCGTTTCCTGCAGGCTCTTCAGCGCAGCTAGTCGAACACTCTTATCCTGACCTCGTGCACCACGGCCATCAGCGCGACCACCTGCAACAAGCTCCCACCTCGCCTCATTCCTGACTGGCTGCAAATACACCTTTGGTTCGCTGTGAATTGTGACAGGCTCACGGGCTTGGAGAAAGGCGAAGTGAACTGCGCCCTTGGTATGCTCGCGAACTTCGAGGATCTTGGTCGCGAGATGCGGGTATGATAAGTGGGCTGTGTCTGTATTGGTCAGTCACGTCTTGCGTAAAGGGTCCGAGAAAGTTTGTCACTTACTGACAATCGCAATCTTGAGCTCATCAGCCAGTTCCGCCACGATGACTTCTTTCTGCTCATAGGTTGCAGGATCTACAAGAGTGACGCGGATTTCTCGCCCGCCAACGATGCTTCCACTCAATTCTAGCACCGCTCTCTTTGCTTCCTCTTCCCCAACAAGCCAGATGAAGGTTCGAAACGGATATGCGAAGCGTGTCGCAATCGGCAGTACAAAGTCCACTGACATTGTGAAGCCCTTGAACAATATCTGGATGTCGTGGCGCAAAAGACCAGGTGGGTAGTTCGACAGTTCGACAGCGACAAGAGGGAGTGTCTCTGGCTTGCGCGCCATGGCTTTGATGTCGATGGAAATCGGGTTGACTGGAATCGGGATTGGCGGCGGCGCATTGCGACGGTTGTGAAGTGAACGGACCGCTTTACTGAAAAGTTGCTGCGGAGTCTGGTCAGTCTCAACCTTGGGAGGCGTTGGGATTGACATTGTGATGCGGCTGCAGATTGGGGAGAGTCGCATGGTATGAAGAGACGCCTTCCCACAAGGAAGAAGAAGAAGAAGAAGAAGAAGAAGTGGTTGTATCAGAGGGATGAAAAGAATGCACCTGCTGACACAATCCGCGGATGACGATGTCGTCGCTTTCACCTTGCCATCATGAAGCAATGCGCGCTGTGCAAGCAGGCTCGATCGCAAGTCGTCCAACGCAAGATTCTCGGACGTGCTCGCCCTTCTCCCTGAGAATCAATGTCAGAATTTCTGAGACTAAGAAGGAAAGTGCGTTATTCCGTTCCGCTGAGAGGAGTTTTGAGGCTCTGGCTCCTCAGGCTTGCCAATCTTGAAAGCTTGGTGTGAAAAGTCAATGCCAATGTAGGATGTCGAGATTACTTTTGGGCCAGATCGTTGATTCTTCGAATACAATAAACCGGCGCTGGCAAATGGAATCTTGACTCAGCCAGTTGTGGTGGAGGTGAAAGGCTTGTCCACGTGTCTTCGTGCTGCTGGGCTGCAGGTGGGGTGCCCGTGCCATACCGTGCACGATCGCGTGGCGACCACCTCCGCGTGGCGACCACCAAAGCTACACTTGCCCACAGTAGAAAATGAAGCTCTACTGCCACCCACAGTAGATATTATCACGAGATTTCTTAGTGGAGTAGTAAAGTGATGCTTGCAATCAATTTGGCTACCAATATTTACTAGGTTTTTGCACGGTGCGGCCATTACTGGTGGTTTTGGTTGGGGGTGGGTATGCAGGCTCACCACCACCACTACTACCTTTGGCAGATTGCGCCCAACGCGCTTTCTTTACCTTTAGCCCAGCCTTATAAGAGGCTGCTCTCTTGCCTCTTTAGGGCAATTGTAGAGATTTTTGGGCGGTTGCAGCCTCTTTCTCCTCCTGTTTCTTACGCTTCCCTTTAGCCCTTTGTGCAGCTAATCTTTCCTTCTCTCTCTCTCTCTCTACCTTAGCATTCTCTCGCGCTACACGCCTTTCTTCTGCCTCTTTCTGCTTAAGTAAGGCAGCCTGAGCTCTAAGGTCCTTCATCTCAGCTTTTTTGAGCTTCTCCTCAAGTTCCTCTTTAGCTCTCACTCTCTCACGGTACCAGGCCTCTCTGAACTTCCTTGGTGACCAGAATTAAGCTCCTCCGTTGTATTTTTGACGCTGCTGAAGGTCAAGAGTCTTGCCCTTCTTCTCGTGCTTCTTTTTAGTGTTGAGAGCGCGTACAAGACCTTTGTTCTTATAGATAAGAAGGTCGTTTTTCGTCTAGAGGTGGTAGAGAGAGAGAGTAATCTTCTTTACCTTCTTTTCTATTCTATCTTTTACTGCCTTCTCTACAAGGTCTCTCATCTTTCTCTAGTCCTCTTCGGCGAGTACAGGAGAGCTTCCTGCCTCTTTATCTTGTTCTAGTGTCTTTAGGCAGAATCTTTAAAGTATGACGTCTCTCTCTATTAGCTATATACCAGTAGCTTGAAAGGACGTCAGGATAAGTCTCTAGTTAAAGGTAGAGGTCCAGGCCTTCCAGAACAACAGAAAGAAGTCGCCCTTTTTAACTAGGACAAGTCCTTAGGTGAATTAAAGGTAGGTAGTAAGCTCTTAGGTGTACGCTCTTGCAAGTGGCGCAAATAACACCACGTCAAGTGGCTGAAGGCTGTAGGTTGAATAAGGAGGAAAGATAGTAAGGAGAATCTTGTTCTTGTAGCAATACTCTAAAAAATCCATAGAAACGTGACTCCTATGGCCATCTAAGATAAGGAGACAGTAACTTGAGCGCGCTTTCTTCTTGGTATGACAGTCAAATACCTGCTCAAGCCAGGCCAGTCCTACGTCATTATTTGTCCATCTAGAGGGAGATGAAGCGACAAAGACGTCGTGCTTACCGACCTCAATATCCTCTACCCAGGACGACCGTATGTTACCGTTCTGGGCCTGGTAGATGAGACCAGGAGGAAGACTTGTTCCATCGGCACAAGCACATGCTAGGACAGTTGCCCACTCACGAGAGCCGTCTTGAAGTAAGTCTCTGACTCTTTTTGTCTCCCATAAGCTCCTAGAGAAGACTCTCTTTGTCCTTGAAGTGACCCCAATCATGAAGCCCTTCTTGTCCATATTGTACGTGTGACGAGGCTCCACATTATACTGCTGCATCTTGTCATAGAGCAGATCAAAGTAGAGGTTGTAATTATACTCTGAGTCAGCGTGGTGACATACAACGTCCATACCAGCCGCCTATTTGGACGAGAGATGGTCCTTGTGTCTCCTCAAAAAGCGCCCCACCCACGTCTCTGCCACAGGCTGTTTAGCTATCTCAGACGCAAATCGACGCGTCATGGCTCTGGTAGGTGGAAGTCCTCAACCTGTAAGGTCTTTGATATAATCTATAAGCTCTGCCTCTTGTTGTAGGCTGAGTTTTCTTTAGTTGATGTTTTTGACTGCCACACTGCCCTGAACGCCCTTGCATCTTCAGGCTAGCGTAACTTGGTTGACTTTGAAGATATCTGCACACTTTTTATACGAAAGCTGTTCTCCAGAGTTGTGCGATTTCATTGCTTCAACTGCCTTGTCAATAGATTCCTTATTGGTTGAGATACTGCGTCTTGAAGTTGGTGGTAAGTTTAGGTGATGATGTGCAGGGTGGTCGGCACGCGGAGGTGGTCGCCACGCGATCGTGCACGGTAACGCCTGCAGACGCGCGCAATCTCCACCATCACACCCAGCAACAGCGTCTCGCAAGAATAAATATGACAGGCACTTACGTACCTCCGCACCTCCGCAACAAGCAGGGCATCGCTCCAGATCCAGGCAAAGAGGTAGCTCGTGTTGTTGAAAGGCACGCAGACACCCAGGACGGGATATTTCGAGGTTCCGCAAACGATGACCTTTCACGATTCGGGAAGTCCATTGCTACTTCATGCGAGACTCAGAGACGTTTCCAGATTCCCATAGTATCACGCTTCATAGTTCAGCAGATCAGCCTGACAGCCTCGTGTGGGTGCTACTGTTCCAGGGCGCAAATCCGAAATGGGACAGTGATGGCGTCATCTTTGTGAAGAGCAAACTGGACCTCCTGCCATCGCTTTGTAGCGCTCCGCAAATCGACCTGCCAGACAGTCTTCCAACCCTCCCAAAATCTCTGGGCGAAGGTCAGCATGATGTTGACGAAGACGGTGGCGTTCCTCTTTCTACATCGAATGAAGATCTCAGCATTCAGCCGGGTGCACAGGTATCGATTAACCCAGTCGCAGCTACACAGCCAAAGCACTCCAAGTTTCCACAGGAAGGAGCCCCAGTCGACCACTCATCGATTGCAATCTTCGCGCAGAAGCATAGAAGATTGCGCAGCTTCAAGATTCTCGGCTGGCATCACATTAGCCGACTACATTTACTCGAGCCGCGGTCTACGGAACTAGTCCAGATGCTGCAGAAGAAATGGGAAACAGTCAACAAGTACGGTAAAGTGCAGACGAGAGGCCGAGACGCGGACAAATGGAAGAGCAGCATGGCAAGGAGATGGGCCATCGTCAAGTTTGAGAAGGACGAGCAAGCCACCGAGACATTGGGTGAGCCGAATATCAAAAGGCTTGAAGATGATGAAGCGCAGCGTGGAGCGGGCAAGAGCGTCAATGAGATGCTTGCGGAAATGAGGTTGGAGGGCGGAATCTGACGCTCGGCACCGGATGAAGCGGGCACTCGACGTACGGTATCATCGCTTTAGCTCAGAACATTGGCGTCGGGCCTGCCACATTACCTCGTTTTCAGATCCCATCTAAGTATGTAAGCACGTCTTCACTTCCAGTGTATCACTTTTAAGATCGCTGATGAAACAAGGTGGTGCTCAGATTGTTCGAGGTATACAACAAGAGGCACATTCAAATGAAGGTCCTCACAGTAAGCTCGAGAGGCGATATCCGACGTCGAGATGATGACCCAGTCACCTGGTGTTGTGGGCTGTCGAGCTTCGTACGTACAGTGATTAGAACAGGGCACCTGACGTATGACGTATGAACTGCAACGGACTTGAAAGAAGTTTCGTCCGAAGGAATGGATGACGTTCTAAACATCATGGCAAACCACAGAGAGCTCGCGCTGTGCTGCTGCAAGTAAGCTGACAAGCACGAAGGAAGACACGCTTAGTCTGATTTGGCAAATATGCGGTAGGCGAGCTATTCTATCTATGACACCTCTCAATACAGGCAAAGCTCTAATCATAAAAGATTATGCTTGGATGTCCTTACATAGGTTGATGCCCTAACAGTCTTCCGCGGTCATCCTACACACCTTTCTCCACATCAAGATGTCTGTTGTAAAGCCAGATAACTTAGTCCTTGTTACGGGAGCGAATGGGTGTGTACTCTCTCCAAAGTCCGTCCAAAGTGATCGTAATCTGATTCGGGACGAATAGATACATCGGTGGGGTCACCGTGCAGAAGTTCCTCGAGGCCGGCTTTCGTGTTCGTGAAACCGTTCGCGACCCTTCCAAACACGAATGGAAGCTCTCCCACTATGGCTCCAACTTCAGTCTTATCGAAATACCAAATATGAGTGCCCCTGGAGCCTTCGCAGAAGCCGTGAAAGACGCAAGCGGCATCACGCACATCGCTGCGCCCGTAGGAGAAGTGTAACCACGTGGCTAAAGTCACATGATATCCTATTGTAGTAGGCACTGCCCTGTGGGCAAGTGCACTTACCTCTGAGCTGAGAGCTCCTGTAACACGAAGATCACAAAACGACAACAGATAGCAATACAATCGTTGATCACAGCCTCCACCCGACACTGCTCACGCAGTTACAAGAAGGCTACCATCCTGACCCAAACGTTGTATTGCCAAAAGCGCTCCGTTGCGCGCTAGAGCTTCTGGAAGCTGCTGCAAATGAGCCCTCGGTCAAGAGCGTGATCTATACGAGCAGTCAGGCCGCAGCAATCACGCCTAAGCCTGGGGTGTCTTACCATATCACGGCTGATACATGGAACGAAGAAAGCAAATCGGCATGGACTGCGCCTGTCGAGCCGAACTTTGCGCGTGGCACTCTGAACTATATGTGTTCGAAGACGGAGACGGAGCAGAAATGCTTCAAGTGGGTGGAAGAGCACAAGTCCTCTTTCACATTCAACACTGTCTTGCCAAACTTCACCTGGGGACTGACGACACGACCAGATATGACTGGGTTTATGAGCTCTGCCGCGATCTTGAAGGTTCTCTGGAACGGAAGTGCGGTGCCAGCAACCTTCTTCCCCCCGATGTGGTTCGGTGATGTCGAAGACGTTGCGTTGCTTCATGTAGCAGCCTTGATGTAGCCGGATGTGAGAAGTGAGCGCATCTTTGCTATGGCCGGTCCATATACCTATACGGGTATCCTCAACATTTTCAAGAAGACTTGTCCGGATCGGAAGTTCTTGGACAAGGTCGACAACGAGCGCGCGAATGAACTGCTTAAGAGGCTTGGAAAGGCGAATGGCTTTTCGACGCTGGAAGAGACGATAAAGAAGTGGATCACGCAAATGCTTGAAGAAGAAAAGGCTGCTAAGTAGGGAAAGCTCTGGCCTGATCTGAGCGTGTTTGTGGAGGCTCAGATGGCCGCCGCGCTGCCACAAGTAACATGGAATTAGCTGCACGTAATTTCATGCAGAACTCTTACTTGACTTCTATCACAATCTCGCCCTCTCCATCCGGATTCTCGAATCCACTCCAGTACATTTCGAACGTCTCCCTAGTGATATCGTACGCTGAATTTGCTGTTTTTGTGCCTTCACTTCTCTTACATATTCTCGACCAAAGCAGTTCTTTACCTTCCTCGCCCTCAGCTTTCAGAAAGATCAGTACCGCTCTCGCACCCGCTTCCTGCGCAATCTTGCGGAACTCGTCACGATCTTCCTTGGCGTAGAAGGACCGCTCACAGATGATGTCTTGCTTCTCGGCTAGGAGCCTGCGAAAGGTGGCTTCATATATTAGGTCTGCTTCTTCGTTGTACTCTTCGTAGAGTGCCGAAGATGCTTCGTAATCGAGGCCGTAGATGCCGTGATTCCGATGAACGATCTCGTCTATTGAGATGCGGTGAAAAGCGGGATATGCGGCTCGTATAGCTTTGACGAGTGTCGTCTTGCCCGCTCCTGATCATAATCAGTGAAAGACGTTGCGCAATTTATATGCTGGTATGGTACCCGCGAGACCGCATGTGATCAAGACGATTGGGCAATCATCGTCTGGCGGATGCTGCAAGTGGGCCACCAACACACCTTCGACGGCTGAAGTCATGATGAACGAGATCCTGTAGTACGATTTTGGACCTGACTTGGTATACCACTTCTTATGTGTGTTGAAGAATGAATCGACGTCGAGCTTGGGGCTGTGCAAGTGCTGGATCAATGACTCACAACCACCACATGCAAGCAATCACGTTGTACAACCCAACAAACTGACGTGAATGGTAACTCTTTTCAGTCGTCGACACGATTTGATATCGTATTTCGTATATGGTACACCCGGCATGCAGCCGTTCGACATGTAGCCTATCGAATAAGTAAATAAGCGGGCAATCCTTCCTCAGTTCCGCGATCGCCAGGTCGCGTGGCGATGTAGCAGGTAGTCTTTAGATTCAATGCTCTTCCAGATGCCCCAGAAGCCACCAAGCGGTCATATATTCTTCATTCGCATTCCCAAGCTCTTGTTCACCATCTCCGTGTACTTGTCAATGTCTACGTGCACCTTATCATATACTGCTGGAAGCGCGCCGTCTGCCCTATACTTCTTCCGTAGCGTCTCGTGCCACTCACGATCGAACTGCGACCAGAACTCGTCTGTGCTGTAGTACGTATGCGCATACAGCCATTTCATGCCGCCCATCTCGCCAAGTGTCTTCTCAAGCGCACGATTCTTCGCAAGGTAAGTTGCCGGGTCCTTGGGTCCGAAGCCCCATAGTCCAATGTTCAGCATTTGATCGTCTTTCAGATCGCCTGTAGTATGGGGATGCATTGTCGGTTGAGGACTTTGCTTGAGCGGACAGAGCCATATTGGCCAAATGTTGAAGGTCTTGTCGGTGTAATGGATGAACTTCTCTGCGTTTGGATAAGGTAACGCCATATCCTGCACAATGTATCGTGTTGCAATACCTGACGCATGTAGAGCGCGGTACAGCATGCGCGTATGACAAAAGTCATCTAAAAACCATCGTGTAAAAGAGTTGAACGGAAAGCGCATGTACTGGAAGGCAGAGCGGCCTACCCAGAACCCGCCACGGTCATAGCGAAACATGTATTCTGCCAATGGTAAATACTCGGTCACGGGCTCGTTCGATGTACGTGTCGCAGCCTCGACGTGCATGTAGAACCAGGGATCCCATGGGTGGCTGAAGGTCTGCGGCTTCGTATTCGGTGGGATCTCATCGATCATCTCTCCAGTAACGATCGCGCCATGATCGGTGCTGAACAGTATCCCATCAACGTAGTCGTTCTTTTCTCCTCTCTGGTCCTTGGTGTGTTCCCGGACCTCTTTTACGGCTTGCGATACACTACGGACTGGCCAATACGTCGTCTTAACATATTTCTTCGCCTCGATGAGCTGCAAGTTGACCATCGTGGTGACTCCCAGAGTCCCTACGGCACCAGCAGCGCCCCGGAACAAGTCCACGTTCTCTTTCTCAGAAGCTTTGACGATCTCGCCATCGGCTAGAATCATTTCAACCTCGTTTATTGTTCTATCGAAGAACCCGAACTTGAAGCTACTGCTCTCTCCAGCAGTTCCAGCGTATCCACCCCCTACAGTAATGCCAGGAAACTCCATCACAACTGGCGGGACGAGACCATGTGGCAAAGTAGCTTCGACCAGGCGGTCCATGGCTACATTGGGCTCGACCAGGGCGGTCTTGCTTGCTTTGTCAACTTTGATAACATTCCGAAGTTCGCTGATGTCTACGACGCGTTTCTTGAGGCCTGGACGCGTACTATTGGTTGATCCGTGGGATATCCGAAAAGGTTCCTTGCGTGTGAAGTAATCCTTGACTTTTGATGCCACCTGCAGTACAATGCGCGTATGGCGGTCCATGCTGGCGCAAAGAAAGTGAAAGAAACGCCTGGAAATGCTGACAAGACGCTATTGATACATTGTGATGGTATTCTGCGACCGTGAGTGATGAAGGAACTGCTTGGCGAGTCGGGAGCTATTGAATTTTTGCCGAAGCTAGTCCCTGTTGGTCTTTCGCTTCGATCCGCTCCTGCCACGCCTGCCTATCATGGTAGGATGCCTCGCCTGCTCTCCTACATCTACACCAGCATCACATTTCACGCGAAAGAGAGTATAGTCACACTTAGTCTGAAGGAGATTGTGAAAATAGTACGATCCGGGGCTCATTTACTTGCTACGTACTCGACCCGACGCCATGCAATGCTTCCTTGTCGTTCACTTCCGTGACACCGCCCAATGCACTTAATCGGTGTGATTCAGCTACTTTCATGGCGCTCTCACCACTTTTCGACCAGATACTTCATATTTCTGCAGTTCCTGGATGATCTTTGGTGAGTCTGCGAAGTCGTATACTTCGATCTTCGGGGTGATCTTTCCGTGCAGAGCGAGCTGAAGCAGTTCGTCCATCTGGGCGTTCGTGCCGACCGACGAACCGCGGATCACCAGCCCTACAGTTGTCAGCTCGGAATATTAGAGGGATCGGGTACGACTTACCTCGATTCGCGATATGTATCGGAGACATGGGGAACATGAAGGAGGCCGGAGGTAGACCCACGCAAACAAAGACACCGCTGTTTCTGACCAGCTCTGGCGCTTGGATATAAGCTCTCTCGCTCCCAGCGACACAGATAACGCCATGTGCACCCTCGCCATCAGTCAAGTCCCTCACAGCCTGCACAACATCTTGCTTCGCAAAGTCCACGAACGCAGTTGCCCCCATCTCCTTGCTGAGCTTCTCTTTCTCAGCACCGCTGTCGATTGCAATGACCTTGTAACCTTTGATTGCCGCGTACTGAACGCCAATGTGGCCGAGACCTCCACCAGCACCGACGATAGCGACGAACTCCCCAGGCTGGACCTCAGGCTCGAGCTTCGACACAGCACCGGCAAGGCTCAGTCCCGCACAAAGCAACGGGGCAGCGACTTCACTTTTCACGCCGTCTGGTATCGTGGTAAGGAAGTCTGCATGCGCGACATAGTACTGCTGCAACGTGCCCCAGACGCTTCTTCCAGTATTCAATTGCTTCGCACAATGGTTGATATTGCCTTTCTTGCAAGTCGAGCATCCGTTACACGCTTTCCACAGCCACTTCGTCCCAACTCGCTTGCCCAACAAGTCTTCCGAGACTCCTGGACCGACCTTGACGACATGTCCGACGCCCTCATGGCCCGGGACGGCGGTGTAGTTCCCGCGGCCTTCGACGTTCATGCAATCTGAGTGGCAGATACCTGAGCATTCGAGCTTGACAAGGACCTCATTTTCCTTGGGCTGTTGCACTTCGACGTCATTGCGGATTTGAAGGACGCAATCTGGGCTCGGGTTTTCGATCCATGCCACGGTCTGTTTCGATGGTATTGATTCGGCACCCATGGTGATCTTGACTGATGATAGGGAAGGTGCTGGTAGGCCCCACTAGCGAATTACTCTTCTTTCTACGGCGAAGTTGGCGAGGCGCGCAACAAGTATGACGGAATAACCTTCTGGAGGGCGTTGTGGGGCTCGCAACACAAAACGTATTCTGAGTGCAATCGCAGAGGACCTTTGCTTCTATGGACGTCTGAAGTCTTATAGGAAAAGTGATGGCCAGGTATCTCCGAAGCTACCCCGCTGTCGCTGCCCCACGTTCGGAGACCACCGATGAGCCGCCAATCAGAGAGTGTTCAGTTCCGCAATTGAAGCGCGCATCTTGCGGCAGGCGATCTCGGCTTCTCTACATCCCATCGCACCTTCCGGTTGCCGTCATCTTCACATCTCAATGCGGCAATTGTCCTGGATCTCGCAAACCTGGAAAGTGGTTCCAAACTGGCCCAGAACCAGAATTGTCACCACGATAACCATTTCTAGCAGCAGCCTCGTTTTGAAGCACACGGAAATGAACACAAAGTAAGCTGTTGTATGAGACATCATACATTTCTGGACCACGAAGAGATCCAAGCAAGTCGGAATGTCTAGCTTGCCTTGGTAGCGTTACGAACTCAACTACGTTCACACGCTCATAACACTGTGCGTCGAACCAGGAGACGGGCTGCAAGAACGTGCCCTTCGAACCATGAAATACTTATAGTCAGGACGACTCAATGCTGCGATTACAAGACTTACCCCGTCGAGCGTTCTTGCAACTTCGACACAATCTCATGGCCTTTCCTTACGGGCCTTCAATTAGCCCATGAACGGAATACGGCTGGCTATGTACTGCCTCGCAAAAGTCCCGACATGTTGGCATCGCTCAGCTCAGTTCAATTATTCTCGTCGATATCAAGGTTTCGCACGCTTACCGAGTTGGCGGCCGTACTGCCAATTTGTAGCAAGCAGTCAAAGTTATTTGGTCATCCGCTTTCTATTGCCAGTGTCGTTCTACCTGCATGTGTTAATGCATTTCAAGTTTATACACCTGCAATTGTGTACTCACAGCGTAGACTTAGTTGTTAGGTCTTTTTTTATTACTCGCGCATCGAAGTCCAGCTCCACGTCTGGCGGCGGCGGCGGCGGCGGCGGCGTCGATGTCATAATTGTAGGTGGCGCTGATGGCAGAAGGCTGGAAATTTGGGAGATCGTGAAGCCAGGAGGGTTTCAGGTTTTGTACCACATAGAGAAGCTTCTAGATGCGAAAACCAGCACAGCGTCAACTTCTGACGGACTACTCTAATCTTCGCTCAAGATGCGCGACATATGTTAAGCCTGTTCGTCGCAAATGTCGAGATTCTATGAGGTGAATGTGCACTCTCGGCCAAAGGTACCGAACGCAGTCACGAGGAATTTTCACACGCAAGCAACCGTCTCTACCAGACAAGATTACTGAAGACGCAGCAGAGTTACAACTGAAAGCAACACCTCAACAACATCGCCATGCCACTTAACAACGACAAGGCTGCGGAGATTTTCCTGCGCGCCTTCAAAGACTGCGCAAACAACATCATCTCAAGCCTGCCCAACGACGTCAACACGCCCGAAGCCACACGAGCAATCCAAACAATTGCACAGCAGCTAAACGGCGACTATGCGCGGCTGATATACGTTGTCGACAGCATACAGGCCCGCATAGCCGAAGACGAGATGTGGGCCGCCAGCGCTGCCATCGACGTCTACGAGCACCTCACCAGGACCGTCGATCCAAACCTCTCAGCCCCAAGCCTACCTATGCGCGGACCTTACTTGGTTCGCAACGAGCTGATGAAAGCATGTCAAGCGCAGTTCCAGCACATGATGGGCCAGCCGATTTGGAATCGTGGTTTCGTCAGGTTTCTTGGACAGCTCTGCACGACGGGTCGGATAACGAGCACGACACCTGGTATTATATGCCATGTGCTGGATGGCATGCTATCGTCCAAAGTGCTGACCACGGGTGATAAGTTCGATATGCTGGTCAGCTTCTTGCTGCGCGCCGGCCCTTGTCTCGACGGACAGGCGAAGATGGGCGAGCATCTTACTGCGAGGATGCAGCAGCTGCAAGAGCGGGCAAAAATGTTCAAGGTGTCGGAGCGGCTTGCGGTGTATGGACTGGTACAGCTGAGGGAGCGCGGATGGAGGGTGGAGGAGCTGGAGGAGGGTTCGCGGAGTGAGCAGCAGGTCACTGAAGCAACGTCGGTCTGGATGGCAGATATGGGGTTTCCTTCCTTGGGAGACTATAATGGGCGCTGAGAGGGGTACCACAGCTTAAGGAAGACGAGGTGTAGGCCAGCGGCCGTATAGCGGGTGGAGGGAGCGAATGCGTGAATCTTCCAGCAACGAGCCCGAGATCAATTATACCATAAGCTTACTTTCTTGAGATGTTACCAACGTAATCGTCTAAAGTTTTGTGTCGCCCAACGAGATGCCGAGCCGCCTTTTGACCGCCAGTCCTGGAGTTAGTAGCTGTGGGCAACGCCAAGCCTTGACTGTTCGCCGCACGTGCTCTCAACGACGCGCTTCTGCCACCTCAAAGACTCCGATTTTTGCCACAAACATAGAAACTCACTCACCATGTTCTACTACACTCGACGTTCAGTACACAAGCAATGGACGCTGACGGATCACCACACCTCTCTGCTCCATACAAGACCCCTGTGGCAACGGTGACTATCGAAACAGCAGTCGCGTCTCTATCACTTGCCGAAAATGTGTATGAGGACACTTTCGAGTTTCACGAAACCACACGCATGATTCTCGCGGGGCTTGACGTGGACTCCAGCGATGCGGAGCTCGAAAGCTGTGTCAATCTTGTGATCGAGGCTGTCGGCCGTGATCCAGCCAAGCTGCTGGCTGTCTTTGATATCGTACATGAGAAGGTCATCGACAAGTGGTCCTGGGCAACCGGTCCGGCCATTAACTTCTACAAGTTGGTCTATCGTGCTGCTGCTTGGACAGCAATTGCTGATACGTCTATTAGGCTGTTCTTTTCAAGAGTAGACATGACTATCGTCGAGTACGATGAGTTTGGACCTAATACGGAGAGCGGTATCGACGCAGCTGTGAATCATATCATTAACAAATGTGCAGAAGAAATCTATGCAAACGACGACTGGGCCTCGGTCCAAGTCCGGTCCATGACCGGCTTTGTGCTTGAAGCTCTCAAACAAGGCGGCAATTTGATCTCGACAAGCGCGGTCGCTTCCCTACTGGAGTGGATGGTTGAGTCATGGAACATCCTTGTCAACAGCGACAACATGAACGTTTTCGCCAACTTCCTCCGCAGCGCAATTCCCGAGCTGCAGCAGGTCAACTCAGAAGGCGGACTACAGGCAGTGTTCACGGGCATACGAGATCTTCCCCGTCAGGCAGAGCTCTGCGATGAGTAGCTGGAGACCATTGGGAGCTTACTGAGGGAGTTCGATCCGATAGAGCTGGCCGAAGAAGCTAGAGCAGTGGTAGCGACAGCGCCTCCGGACAACGAAGTGAGATCGACATACCTCAAAGCAACCAACGTCTCAAGTTGTTCGAAGAGGAGGTAGACTGGAACTGTGCAGAGGTCGACCGTCTCATTAACAAAATCAGCGCGAAGATGAAGATTGGGGCGCCACTTGAGGTTCGCAAAGAGACTGGAGCCGTGATCGAAGTTATGGTGAACTCGGACATGATCTTCTTCCTGGACAGCAACCTGCACGTCCTCTGGAGCATCCTGGTTCGCGTTGCTTTGTGCATAGATGCGGCCAACCAAGGTTGGTCACTGCGGCTGACCGCTGCACTCATCACTCTCGGCAATCCCGGTAGAGCACAGAGTATGGAGCAGGTCAGAATCATCAGAGGTATACGTCAAGCGTTGGGCAGATGAGACGCGGCTTCCAGATCTGTACCATTCCTGAAGACGAGGAGTCGCCTGCTCGACATGATAGCATAGAGTGGCTAATGGAGGTTATGTTCTGCACGTTCCGCCAACGCTATTTCGCATGATGAAAGGATGAAGGAGATAGAGAACGCACTTGAGTCGAAGCATCGACGCGTTGTTGGAAGTCGGCAGCTACCGGATCATAATTGTTTCAGCGGACTGGCGCTGTAGTATAGACGGTACTGCCGTAATGCAATCGATACGCGCAGCATACAAGGCTTCGTCCTCCAAAAGCAACCTTTAAATATGTTCAATGCAGCGCGGTGTGATATGCAGCACAGGTTGACAACGACTCATAGCTAACGAAGGCGATAGCGTTGGTACTCGTTGGTGCAATACGGCATATCTGACTTGAATGTGAGGTAGATCTCGTCGACGATCAGCTCCAAGCAAACTGCCAAGCGGAAGAAGTGGTTACGTCAGATGGCCTGTGCGTTTCGCGTCGTTCACGCGTGCCGTCCACCTCTTTCCCCACAAAGCTTAATCATCTTCATGTTCCTGCAGTCGACGGTTCCTTATGTTTTTCATTCGTTGAGGAGTGATTTACCTGATGATGACATACAGCTTTTCACTTTAGTGAGCTGTCCCTCTCGAACGACGGGTGAAGGCGGAGCTTTTGCCAAGACGAGCCCCATCACGCTATGACGATCAACATGAACCTTTGAGACATTTCCATCCATTCCCATCACCTTGCATCTTTCCCGGTCAACATCGATATCAACTTCGCATCGCGCCTGCGATTGCATCCTTTCAAAGTTGCCATTGAGCAATCCACATTCTTACCGCCGAGGTCGAGTCTCTAGACTGGGAACGAGCACTTCGTAACTCAACATGGCTGATACGACAGCAAAGAAAGGCGGCTTTCGTGCCTTCTTTGGGAAAAGAACAAATGCAGATGCAAATGGGCGAAGGAAACTGTCCAAGAAAGGGTCGCAGAACGAAGCGAGTGGAGCCGAGAAGCTTGGTACGGAGATCGTGGCGAATCCCAGACGCCAGGATTCGGGGAGTTTCACAAGCCAAAGCATCGACCTGACCAGTGACGACTTAGGCCTTCCTTCTTATGATGATGCGACAGCTCTCAGTCAACGTGTTCATCGAGACAGCCCATATGCTGCAGCCAGCGCTCTTGTCGAGCACAATCATGGTTATGCGCAGGCGATCCCGCCTGTGGCTGAATACCGACGGAATTCCGAGGGACAGCAACAGTATGCTGCACCACTGTACAAAACACATAGTGCTCGATCGGCGTCCATGTCACAGGTCAATAGTAAATCCTTTCAAGAGAAAAGCCAAACCTTACAGGCGGGGAAGGCACCTCCAGCAAAACTCAGCAAGGCGCACAGGATGCCCAAAACTGATGAAATCCTCGACAAGGACACGGGCGAACGAAAAGACCTCACGGACATGATGCATGCCTTCACTTTCAACGAGGAGCTCGACATCATTGATGAGAAAGTGGACGAGGGCTCGCTCGATTACGATCCCTCGAAACCCGACGGCACTGACATGCTTGGAGGTGTGTCACCTGAGGTTTGGCTACGAGTCGCAGACTTCTTGACACCGCTCGATGTTGCCAATCTTTCGTCGACATGTCGCACGATGTACGCGCGACTTGGAAGACATCCACATAAGCTTTTACTAGATCCAGTAAACCGATCTCACCGTCTCAACTTCCTCTTGGCAATGGACCACAAGCTCCCGCGCCATCTTTTCTGCTTCCCATGTGCACAATGGCATCTAAGAATACAACCTGGACTTGAGACACTCAAACCTCACCACGTCTTGAATCCACTTTTCGAGTGTCCAAATAGGACGAACATACATCTACCACCGCCCCGAATCCGGATAAGTGAAGGTCGTCTGCTCCCGTTTGCCTTTGTGCAGCTAGCTCGAAGGTCGTGGGCTTTCGGTCCCGGGTTCGGTATCGGCCACCAAACTCTTGCACGGAGGTGGAAGGACCCGTACTCGGAGTGGACACATGAAAGCATGTATCACGTCACGGATAATGGCCATCTCATGATGAGAGTGAAGTCTCAGCGTTATGTGGAAGGTACGTACAAACTACGATCCTGTAGATCCAGCATCTGATTTGACAACGCAGGTGGATTGACGGCCGCAGCTAAGCGCATGCTGCTGTTCAGCCGTGGCGACTATACACCATACTTCAGTGTTTGTTCGCATTGGAAAGACGGCATACTGACATCTATTCCAAAATGTGCTCTTGACCATATACCATTCACTCCAGACTCGGAGGTCTATGTTATGACACAAGTGAAGGAAAAGATCGCCGGCAAGAAAGCCATCGGTCACGTTAACCTTTGCAGTCGCTGCCGGCCAATGCGCCGATGCCCCGAATGTCCAACAGAATACCTCTTTGAGCTAAAGCTTGTCGAAGACAAGACGGTTCGAAACCATTCTCCAGAGCGGTTCAAACAAGCCCTGGTCGTCAGTCGCTGGAGCGATCTGGGACCAGGGAGGTCACCTGATGACAAAGAATGGGCTTCAATCGCTGGAGAGAACAACGACTACGACAGTTTCTTGGAAATTGGACGCAGAGCGATCAGCGGTGTCTTCGAAAGCGCGTTTACTGACACCATTCCCGGCCAGCGAATCCTCTCTATGAACCCCAAGAAGGTCAAGGCGGACGAGATAGGAGGTAATTGGTACTAGAACCTTGCTGTTCCTTATCAAAATGTACAACAGAGATACCGCAAGATAACATAGCCGATATGGGGCGCGGTCAACAAATCACATTAAGCCTCCAAAGCACGATCCGTCTATATACTGCTGCGACATCGCCAACCGTTTTACCGTCAATACATGGTTTGCTCGATTGTCGTCTTTCTAACGCAAGGCAAAGCAAACAGTCCTGATGTTACTCATACAGCATTTCTCAGCTTCAAATAATGCCAGGTATCCTGACACGCATCCATTAGCGTCTTGTTAGTCGCCCACCCCAGTTCGGTCTTCGCTCGATCCGCCGCAGCAACAGAAGATTGCACATCGCCGGCTCTCCGCGCAACCACTTTTCGGGGCACGCTGCGCTTCGATACTGCTTCCATCGTCTTCACAACTTCCTCGACAGAATGCCCTCGTCCAGCACCAAGGTTGATCGTTCTGAAGCCAGGCACACGGTTCGCCTGGGCTGCTTGCAGTGCAGCTGTATGGCCTTTCGCGAGGTCGGTGACATGGATGAAGTCACGCACTGCGGTTCCATCGGGTGTTTGCCAATCATTTCCATATACTGATAACTCGGGTATTTGACCTGTCATGACCTTGACAACGACTGGCAGCAGGTTGGAGGGGACGCCTTTGGGATCTTCGCCCAGCAAGCCGTCCGCATCACACCCCACAGGATTGAAGTATCGCAGCGCAAAGATAGTCCAGTTCGGATCGCTGCGCGCCAAGTCTGCCAATATTGCTTCTCCAAAGAACTTTGTCCGACCATATGGGCTAGTGATGCCGGTGTATCCTGGTTGCGATAGCTTCGCATCGCCGTCTTTCTCGACATAGATCTCGTTCTCGTGGACACAGTGCTCTTCGCGAAGAAGTTTCGAACCATCGGCTAATGAACCATAGACAGCTGCGCTCGAGGAGAAGATGAAAGTGCGTATGCCATACTCTTCGAGAAGGCCGATGAAGTCGAGGAGACCTGCAATGTTGTTGTAATAGTATCGCATGGGCTGATGAATACTTTCCTCGACGGCTTTGAAGGCTGCGAAGTGGATGACGCCAATGATCGATGAGCGCGTTTCGCCTGGAGAGTACAGCTGATTTGAGCCCGGAAGGGTGAATGTGTCGAGCAACTCGCGCATCGCTGGCATGTCCCTATAGTTCATGTTGTGGAAGTGTGCCTTGGAACATTGCCCACCAATGCGGTCGAAGTGCATCTGCGCGGTCTTGAGAATGCGATGGAAGACATCGTCGGCACTGTTGCTGAGATCGTCTACGATGAGCACATTATGGCCGGCCTTCATCAACTCAACTACAGTATGGCTGCCGATGAAGCCCAACCCTCCAGTAACGAGGACATAGTGGGACTCGCTGGCAAGGGGTGAAGAAGTGTCGAACAAGACTTCGCGCTCTGTTCCAGGGGTTGTCGATCTTGATATACCAGGAGAAGACTGAGGGGTGCTCTCCACTGACGAGTTCATTTCATTGACAAAGCGATCTGGAAACGATTGAGGAACGACTGCGTGCGGTAACAACCGACGGGAATGACGGCGAGCGAATGTGAACGGGTTGGCGAATACGACCATTTTTGGATCTCTGTCCAAGAGCTCCCTTTTTCAAACGAATGTGGTGATCGATAAATTTCGGAGCATGTGTAGTACACCTCCTTGCAAAACTCAACTTTGCAACATTGACCGTCATACACAAGTATCACTCCAGTCACCACACTTTCCCACTTGGTCGCGAGCTACAAGGCAAACGTCAAGACACCGCCCAAGCGCGAACACAACCAAAGCGGGCCTTCAGAGCCGGTCTGCCATACGCTTCGTACTTTTCCTGGCAAGCGTGGTTCGACTGTCCAAGAGCTCAAGGAGCTAGGAGGCTGAGCAGGTTCCCAACCTTGCCGATATGGCGACCACATCATCCTACGGCACGTTCGCCATGCAAGACGCCACTAAATCGATAGTATACGAATCCAAGGCCCACGTTACAGTCAATAAAAATTTCAAGACCTCGTAAGTGTCGAGCGGTTACACGAAGCCGACGGATGCGGTAAGCGCACGCTGACGGGCTGACGGCGGGCCGACAAATTCCAGGTAAGCATCCCTAAACACTGGTACACGGAGGCGAAATGTGCCTTCACTGAACCTTGTACTTGTGCCGAGCAACGATCGGTGCGCAGGTACCGAAATTAGAAATGCGCGTGGGGTGCCACAAATATTGACCTGACTCACGGATCCACAAGGATTGGTTTAATCTACGTGGGGCTGCAGCAAGGCGCTATCAAGACTTGTTTCGCCTCGTATCAGAGGCTCAACAGGTCAGATTGCTGAGCGCTTCCGCCTACCTAATGTTCCATAAAGGATCCTTGCGAGGAGACGCACTCATTCTAGACCTGTCCATGAAATCGTAAGCTCTGAGATGGAGCCTCCTCGAGCACAAGTCATTGTACCGCTTTACATTTGGCCTTGTAGCTCCGCCGATTGGCAGCCACTGTTTGATTCGTATGTATACCCCTGGGACAGACTCACCCGCCAGCCTCGTACAATGTAACTGACTAATCTCCTCGGAGTTCAGAATTGCCGCTCACCCTTCGGTGGAGTTTCTCATCGTCATCAACCCCAACAGCGGCCCAGGAGCTGAGTCACTGCCCGGCCATGACTATGAGCGCGAAGTTCCAAAATTGACGTCTGCTCCCAACGTAACTACTATCGGATACGTTCGGATCGACTACTGCCGAAAACCGTTGCATGACGCGTGCGAAGAAATTGACCGATTTGCGGGGTGGGTCACAGCACATGGTAACGACGTGCCTGGCCTGTCTGTCCAAGGTGTCTACCTAGACGAGACACCCAACCACTACTCTGCGGGCCGAGCACTGTATTTGGAGGCGCTACACAAGCATATCAAGACTAAGGAGGGTCTTCTCGGTCAGCGATTGGTGAGTTGCATTTCTAAAATTGTTCAGTCATTCACTGCCAGGGATGTCTTTCCTTATCTTGTGTGCTCCTTCGATTTCCACCAAAGATACCCCTGCAGCAGTCGCACATCACTGACCGGTGTATCTGCAGGTCGTTCATAACCCTGGCACGCCACCTGACGCAGGGCTGGCCAGTCCTGCAGTTGTAGACATAGTCGTCACTTGCGAGGAGCCTTTTGAGCGGTATGCAGGCGAGGAAGTTCAGCAACGGCTCAGAGATTACTTCTTTGACCGCACGCGCTCGGGCTATCAGATATCTGGTGTGCCTAAGGCGCAAATTAGGGAGGTAACCAGAGAATTTAGGCAAAGGAGCGCATTCGTCTTTGCCACCAGCTTGGTGGATGACTTTTACGAGAGCTTCGGCGAGTGTTGGGAGGCGTTCATCGAAGCCATGGAAGTGAATCGATAGTGTGTTGCTGCAGATACTACTGTTCATAGTTCTAGCAGCTTGCGGGCCTGCCCAAGCAGTTGTTGAAATTCCTCGTGTTTCGCATTCCTGATGACGTGACTTATGTCTGGCTGGAGCAATCACTCGCTGGCACTGGGTCTTCGAGTTTGTGGTGCGTAGTTTCCTGTTAACACGAAGCCTGTGATGGTCGTTTAGAACGGAGTCGTGGGCCTATGTGGTAGCTCGGACGTCCTCACGCCTCGTAAAGATGGCAGCGTCTAGACAGACACGCGCGGCGGTTCTCATCACCAAGATGGTATGTCGACACTCGATGACTATGTTAGACCACAGATGACGCCCTGGTGGAATCTGCCGAAAAGAAAGTGACAGGAAGCATCTGCTTCACGAACAATGCCAAAATGAGGATGATGGCTCGTATTGCGGGATCCTCGGTGGGGTTGGCGTAAGATAGGCATCTTGGTGTTCTAGGATGGAACTTGCCACGTCGACGTCGCAAACAGGAAGCAACGCCGTTCTCAAAATCTCCAGGTACGGCTCATTTCGATATTTGGTGCATCAGCGGCTGGTGGTGTAGTCTCATCTCACACCAGGACGGCTCACTACTTTTGGGGAATGAAGAGTTTGGGGTGTTATCAGTCAGCGCGGCTAGCATTCCCAACAAACCACTGCCTGGTCGGCGGATGGAGTACGGCCTCGGCTGGCGATGCGCCAGTAGGGGATCATGGTTCCGATCTATGCGTAAGCCACATGGCGTTTAGGCGAGCGTGGCAGACCAGTCCTAGCCGTTGATGGTATGTTCCGATCAGCAGGAGACTTTCTTCTCAAAGAGTAGCGTATGGTGAAAATGACAGGGTTACGATTGGCGATAGATAAGCTAAGGGGGTTAAGCTTTTTCTTGCTAGGTGTACGGCACTGGGCGGCGCCTTGGAGCTGGGGCCACTTTCATCCGATCTAATCAGAAATGATGAAGCTTATCGCAACCTCGTGCTCTCGCATTGGCACTCGTATTTTGATACCAACCACAGGGCACAGCATTTCCACAGGACGGCACCGGTGTACAAGTCGACCCGCTCGCATGCACAACGACGAACGTGCCGCGCCGTGTGGCTTCCGCCGTCAGATTTGCCCAGGCAGTTGACCCTTGAGAGGCTCGTACACCCCCACTCTGAGATTTGCACAATATTAAGATTTACTACGTTTGGTATAGGGTATACTAACAATAAAACAGCGCCACCAGACTCAAATCTACACTGACTCGGCGCCACAAAAGCTTGGTGACACAGGAACACCGATTAGCATCTTTGCGTGGTACCTGAACCACGCCCACTACGTCGGGATAGCAGCCGTGAAGTCGGCCCAGTCATCGGCGAAGCTCTCGTAGTAGTTTTCGTCGTTCGTGGTTACGAACAACCATTCGGCCCGCTTGCTCAAGCCATCGACGAAAGTGTGCAGCTTACCCTTGTCCATGGCAGGTACGGAGTGCACCATGTAACAGTTGTTGGAACGGTCGTCCTTGAGAGCAGCTAGGTCAGCCTCCTTGGACTGGTACTCCGTATAAGATTGTTCGAACACAACCGAGATGTCAGTGTTGCTGTCGTTGAATCGGAAGTCCGGGATGACGCCAGGGTTGCGAATCACCTAGGCCCACCTCTGTCAGCAAATGGACCGATCTTGCCAGGTTTGCGGGTCCAATACATACCGTCTTCGCACCTTGGAACTTTGCATCCTTGACAGCACGAGTTGCATTGAGCATGAAGCTCACGGCATCCGCGCTATACTCGTGGGGCGATTCATCGAAAAAAATTCCATCGATCGCGAAAGCTTGATCCTTTGAGGCCCATCCCGCGTACACGTTCAGCTCCGAGATGACATCCGACAAGTTCCTCGTGGCATAGCCAGTTCGTACGTATCCAACCTTATTGACGTTGGGATATTTGGCGAGCTGTGTCAGAGCAGCAGTGTACTGCACGTCCGGGTGCTGCGACGATCCGGGGCCGCTACTTGGATTGATGATCACGGTGAAATTCAGCGATGGATCGTCGAGCAGCCTACAGTGATCAGCAATTGTCGAGAGAAGCGAGAAAATTGACTGTAGGTCAACTTACGCATCATAAAGCGGTGCCCATGTGGCATTCTCTTTGGGGTAAATGTAAAGAGGGAGCAGCACTCGAGTATCCGGCTTGCTCTTATGTTTCTTTGGAAGGATGACGGCGAGCGGGACGGCGATGGCGATGATAATAGCAATGACAGCAGCGACAGCAACGGCAATGAACCATGGCCGTTTCCACAAAGGTTTCTGTGTGGTGGCAGGCTTCTCTGATGCTTCGATGGAGGGACTTGACGATCCGTTCCAGTCGCGAAAATGGGTGGGAAGTTGGACCTTGGAGGCCATCTTGGTGAAGATCTGAGCTGACAGAAGGAAAGGAGTCGTACAACGTATTCTGAATATTTCCCAGGACTAAGGAAATTGCGGACGTGTCAACTACGCGCCTCAGAGGTGCAGGATGTGAGAGACTCCAGCCTGGCCTCATACAGGGTACTAACCCAAAAATAACGAACGGTAAGATGGTCTCCGTGAGGACCATTAGCCCTGTCCCACCTTATCTGAAGATTGCCTCGAGTGGCGCCAGCCTTGACAATAGTACGTGCTGCCGATACGAGGTGTGCTTGCCACACGCCCATGCACCCAGACTATTGATGTTACTCCTTTCGTACTCAAAAATTAGCTGACGGGTTACAGCCACCAGGCCCTAATCGCCGGTTAGTGAACCTGGACCTCCACGCCGCTATTACCATGGCCCGTCAGTCACGATGGCTGGGCTTGGTTGCTTGTCGTCTTCAGCTCTCGAGCTGTATCCATTCGCTTTCAAAAGTCTTCCTCTCTTTGTCGCCTTTCGTTATTGTCCTTCGTTTTGGTAGCTATCCACCATGGCGGTGTCCTACCTTGGATTGGATGCTGTTGGCTGGGGGGTAATGTTTGATTCATGGTGGAACAAGGTATGAAGCCCTCTTTCAAGCTACGAATGAGCTGATACGTACCATAGGTCATTGCAATCTTTCTCTTAGCCACGATCGTTCTGGGTGGACTATACTTACTCTATCGACTAATATTGAGTTTGAGGAGGTACTGGCGGGTACGCGATCATCCCTTGCATCGAAAAGTCTCACATACTTACTCTTGTGTAACTTCAGTCAAGAAAGCAGCGCGTGACCGTCCCAAAGTCTGTTGCACAACACCTTGCTCGCCTACAGCGTGGTGCTAAACCTATTGCCGCCGCTCGTACAACATCTGAGGAATCGAAGTCGTTTGGAGTTTTCCTTGGAGCTTTCGACTATCCCACTACACCCGCGCAAGCTCGTCTACTATCACAATGGGATGTCGTCGTCTTAAACCCACTTGCGAGCGGCGTCACGGACGCTCTGTCCACTTGCGCATATGCATCGCCCCAGGTTCTAGGACGTTTGGACGTCCGATCACTTATGGAATCCGAGCGAGGATCGAACGAGGAGCAAATCATTCGTTCGATCCGCATTCTGGATGAGACCATTACGAACTTCTTCCGCACGGGCAACGCTATGGAGTCCCCATTCACGGCTGTATTGCTTGCGAACTCTAGTGATCACTTTTCGTCCCCGGTCCTGAATGGACTTGTCACCTACATCAACGCTCTTGGCTTTGCGGTATGGCTCGAGATGGCGCCACCCGAGTATCTTTCAGATGCTCAATGTCGCGCGATCAACATGAAGTCGATTGGCGGCATTGTATACCGCAACGGCACTATTCGCAGAGACGGTGAACAGCAAGACTTCCACCAAATGGGCGCGATGCGCACAGCCATGAGAGCTGTCGCCGCTCAGAGGGTCCCGACCGGTCCACCGATGATGCTCTGGGAAACAATCAATGATGGATATGAGCATCAATACGCAGTCACTCAGCGTAGCTTCAGTTGGTGCAGGTACAACAGTGCACTTTCTTGGATCGGTTCTGCCTCTGCGTTGACCAATGCGGAAGTTGCAGCTGTCCAAACTGTTTCGGAAGCTCCCCTAGGTGCTCTCATGTGGATGAAGAACGACAAGAATATGAAGGCCCATAACGTTTGGCGCGCTAATGACAAGGTAAGCAAAAATTTCGCATGCACCACGTCGTGCAATAATTCCTGTGCGACCTTCACCAAATCCTGTCGTGAAAAACACGGGCTACAGTTTCCTAGACAACCTCAGATGCTTTTGTCTTCAGACTTGGTCAATGACGAAGTACTCTGAGAATAGCCAGGCCTCTGCATGGCAAGCTGAATGATGGAAAGAAAGCTAATGCATATGTCTAGATCATTCCTGCCATTCGCGAGAATGATTCGCTCTACGATACCTTGAACGCCTTTCTTCCGCACCTGGCTCAGAAGCTGAGATTCGTAGCTTTATCGTCATATGCAATTTCATCGAAAGATGATGGTGCTCTGATTGATGCCGTACGATATTCGCAAGCGCTCAAGGATCCGCGCGCTTCGCCTCTGTCACGTTCAGCTGATGGCGTGGATTACAGTGGACTTGGATGCTTTCAACTAGGACTCGAGGCCACTTCCGAACAATTCGACGAACTTCTCCAAGCACAGCGACATCTTAAGGATCTGGGTCTTCTTCAGCAGCTGAAGCCGGAAGATCTGCAAGCCATCAGGGAACAGATCCATGTTCTTCAAAGCGTTCGCGGGAGCCGTGCACTTTCTGTCGTGGCATCAACCGCTGTCGATGATCTTCTCTCCATGCTTGATACTCACGAGGGAAGCCAGGAGACGCAACTCAACGTCTTCATCGGACTACACTCCGGCTTCCAAGCGGGGGCCGAAGTTCAATTCTGGGGCTTGTACGACATCGATGCTGTGTACGGCGGATTGGACGTATATCTGTCAGGCTTCACGCAGAATCGAGCGAGCACCGTCTTACACACCTTTCTCTCCAGTCAAGGATGCACACGTGCGGAATGTTTCATGGCCGAGTTCGCAATGGCAGAGCTAAACAACGAGTTGTCGCAAACTTGGCATCTACCTCAGCGCATTGTGAACGACATCGAGAAACTCTCTCCCGCGGAAACCATCCTCCTTCGTCAACGACTATCCGCTAAGCAAGACGAAGAGTCATTCTTGCTGGCCCGAATCCGATCTGCCTGCGATTACCAGCTCGTGGACCGTCCTTCGATGACACAACTCCGGGCGCTAAACTCTGAAGACTTTCTGAGTGGCAAGATCTCTATCGAAAGCCTCGTTAATTCGCGTCTCAAATGGCACCGCGAATGTGGCTGGGTGTACCCTAACCCACATCGAGCGGTAGAGCTTTTCACCGAAGTCAACGATCGTCTATACCAGGTCCTGATGGAAGGTGAAAGCGAGGTTTACGAGAGACTCGGTACAAGCTTGCAGGCCATCATGCAGAAAGATCAGGTTGACGCCGGTGCTGATCTGTTCGCCCTCGCTGTTTTCTGCGCCTTCCGCAAATTCAGTATTGATGAGATCTATCTCGAGGTGCTTGATCGCAACGCTTTTCCAAATCACTCCACCGATCAAGCTGGCGTCTTTGCAGAGAACTTTGCAGTCGGCTCGCGATGCGATTCCTTCTTCGACTTCTCTCCGCGTGTCCTCGGCACAATTCTGGCAGATCGCTATCGTGAGTATTACATGCGTCATCAGCCACCAGACCGCGAGGATGGCTACACCGAGCTACCAACAGCTTACGCAGCTATGCAAGTCGACTCGGATACGGACTTTGGCAAGGAGAAGGTCTCGAATATCTACAAGGTCACCTTCCTTGGAATCTTCGCGGTGCCTGCTCTCATCGATATTGGTCTCCTCACCACGATTGGCCGCGGTCTTTATCTGACCACGTTCATGACCTCGAACCAGAAGACCTTCGCCACGACCGCTCTCATGTTGGCCCTTCTTGTTTGCGGTTCTATCGGATCCTGGATATCCTCAGGTGGCTGCTACTACATCTACGCATCTGCGTTTCCTGCGATGAACATGTTCGTCATGACCCGCTTTGTAGCTGGTGTCGCAGTGGTTTTGTTCGGCAGCGTGGTGTCCTTCATCGTCATTGCAGCCACATATACGGCAGGAGATGCAGCCATCTTCGTTTTCTACTTTGCCATGTTGGCCACGTACCTGCTAGCCTTGTCCGCGCTCAGCATTTACCAGATCCCTGGGACCGAGTTTCAATCCGGTCGAACCGTCATCATGACTTGCATTCCGCTGCTCTTTATTTCACCGGTTCTCACGATATTTGTCCAGCATGACGTACCTGTCTACCTCTCGGTCTTGACTTTGTTCTTATGCTCGCTACTCTACGGAGCTAGACAAGTCATGTCAGGGTGGGCAACTTGGTATCTGAACATCCCTGTCGTCACAGATGCCGAGGTCGTCGGATGGTATGCGACGAAGCACAACATCACGGGATCTGGAGAAGACCTAAAGGAGCTCAGTGCCACCGGTCAGCCGAGAAATGAACTTCACCAGGCAGTCGTAAAAGAGGCCAACCGTCACTTCTGGAACTCGAAGACGAAGGACCCTCTAGTCGCGAAGATGGCAGCCGGACATGATTCAACTAAATTCCTGATGACCTGGTACTGCCGTCACAGGAGAACCGCCATGCCACTGCCCTATTCGCCTACCTGGAACCTCACTCTTAAGGCTGGTCTGGAGAACATCACCAACATGCAAAAGGGTCTGAAGCTGCACAACGCATTCTTGCATTGGCGCCACACGGGCTCTGACGTCTGGTCCGGTATTCTCTACTTTGTTGTGGCTCTCCTCGATAAATGGGCCGCACTAGTTACCGATGGTGGCTTGGTCGGTCTTTCCGCCGCGAGCACGGTGACATACCGTCTAGCCGTTGGTTTTGGTCTCTGCTACTACCTTATTGGAGCCGTGTCCCTTGACGCCGTCTCGCAACCTCTTTGGATTGCGGCAAATGAGAAGACCGTTCAGCCTATCACGTCGCTCAAGTCACTTCGGCAAGCTACGACCAACGATGCCAGCGCAAGGCGAAAGCTGTACTGGAACAACTTGGCCAAGTTCTTTTTTCTGCATTTGTGGGGTGCTTCGATCACCGCCGCGCTCATGTGGACTTTTGATAATAGCAAGGACGCCATGATCATGTACTTCGCGTACATTGGTGCTTACACTGGCCTCCTCTTCTACCAGTACAACAAAATCTTCTGCGGTACCAATGCTGCAAAATGTCTTGCGCTTGCCTCGATCCTTGGCTTGCCTGCGGGTATTGCTCTGCATCTCAAACTGCCTCACTGGGGATACAGTGGAGTCGTTTCACTCGCCTTCGCAACCTGGATTGCTGCGCTTTACAGCTTGAAAATTACCAAGATCGGGTTGCCGGACATCTTCACCTTCGGATCAGCTCAGTCCTTTGCCTCAGATGAGGGCCATGACTCGAAAGACAAGCCATCGACATATTCTTACAGCTCACTTGAGCCGTATCCGGGTCTCTCCCAAGCAACACTCTTAAACTCATTCGAGTCTATTCAGGCTCTTCCATCAGAACAACGATTCCGTCTCAAGCCTTCCGAGCATCCCGGCGCCCGCGTGCTGGAATATCTAGTTCACAGGAGCAAAGCGCAGCGGAGTGAAGTGCTAGATAGTGCCTTTGCTCAGGCGCAACAGATGATCGAACGCGCCGTGGAGCTGTGGAGCTCAGGAAACACAACCGTCGACCTAGTGGGTACACGCCATTTCCCTCGTGGCGAGCAAAGGCTACGATCTATCTCCCGAAAGAGCGGTGACCAAGTGCACATTCTCGTGGCAATTGGCAAAGAGCTCAACCAGGACGAGTGGACAATGGATATCCACCGAAACTCCAGAATCATCGCCGAGACACTGCTTCAAGCGACTTGCAAGCACCACCTTGGCATGAGCCAAGATCATTCTGCCCTCGCTGAGCTCGTCGTAACAGATGATGTGGGTGGTGTCGAGGTACCAATACCCGAAGGTATCAAGCGTCAATTGGAAACCTCAGCAACTGAGCGCGCGTTGGTTGTTCGCAATGGTAACAATGTACTCCTTCGTCACCTTCTCCTCGGTGTCGATCCAGAGACCGAATGGGACAACTTGCCCAAGAACATCCGGGACTATCTCCTACGACACATCACTGGCCAGCCTGAAGGCTTGTCCGCCGAGGAAGAGGCCTGGATCACCTCAAGAACCTCTGCTTCCGACGCTTTCAACTGTCACGAGTACATTGCGCGGTACGATCTGAGCGCAGCTCTTGCCGCAGCAGTAGTCACTTATGCGAAGGCATTCGGCCCGAGTCGAGGATCCTATGGTAGCGACGTTGACAACCTGTTCCTCAACGACGAGGAGACCTTCGCCAACTCAGATCTCGCCCTTAGCGCGGCTTCGCGCGGACCACTTGGACGCTTCTTCTTCCGCTTTCAGCAGGTATGGAAAGCTTGCATCAAGTTTCTCATCCTTTCTCTTGTCGCAGATCCAGAATACCAGCGCGAACTTGATTACATGATTCGAACCCAGCCTTTATTCATACACTGGCCAATCACATTCCTTTTGAACGGCATTTGGATGTACGTCAAATTTCTGCAAGGCATCATCATTCCAGTGGTGCTCTTCCATGGCCGTCAGAACGTCAAGCAGCTCCGAAGTAACATGAAGGGCATGAAGACGGTTCTGAAGAAGAACAAGGTCATCATCGAGAATCTGCGTGGACCATCTACCGGTTTCTGGTCCCGCCAAGAGGATGGCAGTATCCGACTTCGCCAGTATAACGGCAAACACGATAAAGAGCCGGAAGACTCGAAGCAACTCATCGCTATCAACACGTACGGAGACAAGTTTTTGTTGCGCCAGCGCGAAGAATACAAGGGTGACAAGCTTCTCAACATGTTCACTTACGAGTACCCGCCAGGCAAGAAGTCTGCCAAGCTACCGCTTCAGCGCCAATGCATTCAAGGTAGGCTCAGCGGCGAGATCGTGCAGTACGACTGGCGTGGCTATATCACGACTGGATCCTCGTTCCGTGGCACCAATCCAGTACAATTTACGTACTGGTACCGACGCAACGCCAAGTTTGAGGATGAGCTTCTGCGTGGCGAATACGTACTACCCCACATCACCATCCGCATCATGTGGAGTATGCCACCTCGCAGCCACCCTGAGCGACTTGATGACTGGGTTCCCTTCCCTAAAGTCACTGAAGCTACGTTCATCGAAGGATCCGACGTCTATCACGCGACATGGGCATACGAGCACAAGTTTCATCCATCGATCTCAACCACCCTCAATGGAGAACCTTCGGAGACGCCAAAGATGATCAGCGAAGATTGGTTCCATATACTTGAGAAGCCCCAGAAACTTGGCTTCCTTAGCGACAACCCGCTCATCAACTTCTCTTCGGTCTCGAACAACGTTCTATCCCGACTTCTTCGCCTCAATGTCAAGCAGTACCCCATGTCGACTGCGCATGCCAGGACACAACTTTGGAAACTTTGGAAGAATGGACGTGAGCTCGACGCGATCACCGCCAGATGGCTTGATGAGGATCTCATGCGATCCGATAGCTCTTTGAAGAGCTACTGGCGCAACCGTGACCTTGGTCTTCTCGACCGTGCAGCCAAGTATCTCGACGTGCATGGAGACACCATTATGGCCAGGACTGATGTCGACTCTGAGATCAGCGCCTGGGTGCACGTCGCTTTGAACATTTCGGACTTATACAGCTTTGGCTCTGGTGGTGACACGACCATCAATACTCGCACCCACAGCGGACAGATTCAGGACAGCGACGATGAGCTTCATGTCATGGCTATGGACACTTCGACTTGGCCGTACGAGCCGGGTGGTGTGTCTGCCTGCCGTCGCGACATGGTTAATGATCTCAAGACTACGAAGTGGCACATCGTCGCTGAAATGGCACATGACTACGGTGTACCCAGGTTCCAGATCGAGAGAAACGTCAAATCGCTTACAATCTTGCCTCTATGGGGACTCGATTTCCTTAACCCCACTCACGGCATGCTCCGCAACTGCCTCGACTCGGAAGTTGTCGAACGATCATACGACACCCGGACGGCTGACATCAAGAAGCACTTCCTGCCAATTCTCACAAGCTTGGTGAAATGCTCGAGAACGAACCACCTCAAGCGCGAACATCTCGAGGAGGCCACCAAGGCTTTGGTCGATCTCAACACTTACTTCGAGTCGTCGCGCAGCTGGAACGATGTTTGGAGCAGCGACATCGTCAAGACCACTTGGCGTGAATTGTGGCTATCTGACCTTCCAGATGCCCTCACAGTCTCGGAGTGGTGGGACTTCGAAAAGCCGACCATGCAGCAACTTGATCAAGCACTCAACTTATGGTGTCGTTATCTCTTCATCTTCTCCATTCCCGTGCCGGAGAAGATTCCAGACATCTTCCAAGCTTCGCATCACTTCACGGGCGCAACTTATGGTATCCTCTGCAAAGTCAAGCGCAACGTAAGCCTCCATGTATGGGACCACTGCATATCTTTCCGAGAGTTCACCACTTTCATGTCATCAGCTGTGTCCTTCGACATGCCATTCGTCAACAGCTCGCTCATGTCGCTCGGTCACTTGGCCTGTGTGCTCCTTGAGCACCATGCTGATGTTGTCCTACCTTGCTGCGACTACTACAATCCTGGCTGGGAAGTCGAACTCGGTACTGCCGAGGGTGCTCTGGAGCATCGCCGCACATTTGCACGCAAGATTGATCCCGTCGTCAACGGTATCTGCAACATGGAGAAGTTCGAGCCTATCAAGACGATCAAGACCGACACGCCCACTGTGGTTATGTTGTCGCATATTCAGTACGTCAAGGATATTAAGAACGCCATCATGGCTACCGATCTCATCGTCAACAAATGGGGTTTCACCGATTACCGACTTCACATCTACGGCGATATGGAACGCGCTGCTTCTCATTCGACTGAATGCCAGGAGCTCATCGCATCCAAGGGTCTTGGTGATCACTGCGTCCTCAAGGGTCTCGGTAATGCCTCCCTCGTGCTCCAAGACGCCTGGGTCTTCCTTAATTCGTCTATCTCCGAAGGTCTACCTTTGGCCATGGGAGAAGCCGCTTTGACAGGTGTGCCAGTCGTATGTACCGACGTCGGTGCCTCCTACTGTGTAGTCACAGACCGTGCGACCGGCGACCAATTCTCCGAGGTCGTGCCGCCCAACGACTCTGAATCTCTTGCACGCGCACAAATCAATATTCTCGCGCTGCTCGGCAAATGGGCGTCGCACGCTGAAGACGCGCCAGGTGTCCTACCCCCAGTTTTGTCATACCCCAACCCCACCGCCGAGGAAGTCAAAGCCATCTCGCAGCGCATGTATGAAAAGAAAGAACATCGCCGCAAGCTCGGTATGATGGGTCGCGAGAACGTGCTCAAGAATTTCAGTGCCGACCGATACTTGCGCGAACACGAGCAGATGTTGTGGATTGGAAAGTACAGGTCACCAAGCTACCGTGCCGCACTGCGCGCACACAACGCCACAATGGGCAATGGCCTATACCCATCTGCTGGACCATCAGCCGGACCAAGTGCGAACAACTCGACTACCTGGTTGGGCGGTGCGTTAGGTATGCCAGAGAAGAAGGGCTTTGGAGTTTCTGTGACCGGGTTACCGCGGCAGTTGAGTACGCCGCGGTTGACGCCGGATAGGTGGAGCAGTGCGCCTAGCTCGAGGGCAAGCAGTATATGGAAGTTCAAGGAGAATGTACCGTGGTAAATGCTGGGTCTTGGAGTAAGCAGATTCATACCCTTCCGTGTTGGTGATCATGATCACCGTTGATGTATACACTCATCTGTAGCCCGTTTTTTTTGTTTATTTTTTTGTATAGATATCATCAGATTGCGCATACAGATAATGTTTGGTGATAAAATGTTGATTTCAAATTAGCTTGAAACCACATCGTGAAGAGTTGTGCACTTATTCGAGGGATGCAATCGTACGAGGACGTGATACGCAGAAGACTACATCGAATTGTCTTGATCGTCCGCTTTTGTGATCTTTGCAATGAGGCACTACGAGGATACACATACAGGCTCTGATCAAAGAGTATTCGGAAGCTGCACGAACACTTGTGGGTCATAGCAATATTGTAACGGTACGGAGGGGGGAGGACTGTGCTGAATTGACTACCTGAGGTGGGCGGAGCTACATATATAGACTGCCGCACATGAGCTATCCCAACTCGTACTAGAGTGGGTCTGGGCAAGGCCCAAACCGTTACAAATATGCATTTGTCGTGGAAATGTGCGCTAGGAGTTACGCGCTTTCACTCTCATGCGTGGCGCACAAGCTAAAAGCCTCTGCTCTTTCCCATCTGCCCAACTCCAGTCAGCGCTTCTGCGGAGAATTTGGTCGACAGTACAACACAACGCACCAGTTCTTCCGAATTGCAGCAAAGCCTCGATCTTATCAAGCAACAACCCGCCCACCATGGACCACGACAAGGACTCGAACGACTTTGCCTTACATCGGAAGGAGACTATTGAGGGCCTGAGGTTGCAGTTGACCCGCGAGCAACAAGCCAAAGAATACGCGACTGCACAAGCAGTGAAGTTGAGCGCAGAGAACGACATGCTGCAGCAGCGAGTGACCAGCTTGGAAAAGGCCAAGAGCGAACAGACTGAAACACTTCAGCGGACGCAGACCAAGAATCGAAAGCTTCACGAATATTTCACACATGATCAAGGCACCATCAAAGTCTCAAGTTGCGTCTTGAAGCCGCTGGCCAAACAGTTGAGGGAGATCCAATGGATGTCACCGATCAACCAGCTACTTTAAGTGAAAAGCGTTCTGCCGACGACGCAAACAAGAAGCGCAAGCTCGACGAGATGGGGGCTGAAGACGAGATCTGTCTCCGCTGGAGAGAAAGTTTGTTGCAAGTTTGCGAAGCCTGGAGTTAGTTGCAAGAAAGGCTCTCATCTCTTGGAGCTTAGGAAGAGTTTGACGTCATAAGCCACCAAGCATCATGGTCATGCGCCAGAAGTGGGAGATTGTCGGAGAACTTTGGGAGAGTGCAATGATTCTGTATGAATAGTCTCGTAGTGTCTCAGTACAGAAGCTTCAATAGGCGCAGTGAAGTCAACCCGAAGTAGTGTACTAGCTATCGCATACTCTTCACACGGCTACATTCTATCACATGTAATCCTGTTCCTCCCCCTCCTCCCCGTCTCTTCACAAAAGTGTGGTCTGTGAAAGCGAGAAATTTACTTTCAGTTACCGACTACCCGTAACGAACGAACAAGTACGGAAGGAGACCAATCCTGGCACTAAAAGCACACACCCAAGCGCTCCGTAGGTCTTGTCCAGCCAACATCCGTCGTCGCCGACCGATACAATATTTTGTGGAGCCCTGCACTTGGGTCACTCGTCATGCACGGGCTTTCAGATTGAAAGGCCGTTTCTCGGATTGCGCTCGTCGAACCGCCGAGAAAACGTTCGTAAGGGCTTGTGGGTGAGCATGAGCGGAACCTCATCTCGGCCTGTGCTCTCAAGACCGCCGAGAAGCGTTCGTAAGTGCTCGTGTCCGCCTTCCTACCGTGCATGTCCGTCGCCGCGCGACCGATATGCATCGAGGGACTTGCAGTCGCTCGTTGAGCGCTCATGATTGTCCGACCTGTCGTTCGGAGCATGGACCTGGTGCCAGCCCATCCTGCTTCGCTCTCAAGGGTCCTTTTCATTGAGCTCCCAGCTGCAAGCTGGGACATGAGGAAGAATCAGAATAAAACACAGGCATTGGCAAAAGGTAGAGCGAGCGTGGCAACTACAGAGGTCCAGTTGCTCTTCAGCTCAATCGTCATTGACGTATCTGTCGTACACATCGCCGTAAAATTTCTTCCCCACGTCTTTATGGCTCCTGATCTTCGTCCTCAGCTGAGTTTCACCCCAGGTGTCGCATTTGTTTCTCAAGAACGCGCTGTCAACATCTCTTCCCTCCGCACTCTCATTGCCAGTCGAGAACTCCCTGCTCTCGAAATGCTTTCTTAGCGTTTCAACAGCCTCTGCCTTCGTCAAGTTTCGTCTCATTCCTTGGAAGAACGGGATACTATAGCGCTCATCCGACCCTGACAACACGCGATGCGTGGTAGCTTTGCACACACCATTCGTCACGACTTCGAAGCCCTGGCCGATATTGACAGCGAAAGTGCCGGGAATGTTAGGTACATCGATCCATTGTCCGCTCTTGTTGAGTGCCTGGAGACCTTTGATGTGAGGCGGCGACGCTTGCAGTAGGAATGTCCACCAACCACTCGAATCTTTGTGTGGTCCAACGCCTTGACCAGCTCCATCCTCCGAGGCTGGGTAGTGCACAAGCTTCAGGCGGTGCTGATCTGAAAGAAAGGAAAGAAATGTCGATGGCGGTAAGTTGAGAGCTTCAGCTACGAGGAGAAGGAAGTTCTCACTGAGTTGGGTTAGTTCTGAAATGTATGCTTCCACGATTGGTCGAAGAGTAGGGTACGCATCCGGCCACTACCCTCATTAGCCAATGTGCGTGGTATCGGAGAGAACTCACATACCTGGTTCGGACCTCTTAGCCTCTCAGCTAGTGGTAACCCTTCCCGCCAGTCATCCTTCAACTCAGTCGCAAACTCATACTGCTCCCTCTTATCTACTTTGCCGGCAGTCGTCTCTGCTCCCGTACCACTGTAGCCCAGGAAATGCGGCGAGTTTCCTAGGGCCAATTTCCTCTTCTCTTCTTCCGGCAGCCTGAACAGCTGTGGAAGCGCATCGACCAAGCCTTTGATGACGGGTTCAGGAACACCATGGTTCGACACGTAGAGAAATCCAATATCTGTTATAGCATATCGAAGGTCACACAGCAGCTTTGCTCTGCTTCTTGGTGTATTGGCCTTGGAAAGGTCGATGACGGGGATGGATGTGAAGTCAGTGGCGGCCATGTTGGGTCCGAAGACGGCTGGAGTGGCAATAGTCACAGTATCTGCTTTTTGGCCATTCCTATCTCTTTTCTCATTTGGGCAGCATGACCAGACCTTAGCTGAGTTCGGGTGTCGGCAACCGGATGATGTAGGCCTTAAGATTTCAATGCATCCGTGTTCTGATGTCAAGATCCATGTGAATGGCGTGCTGTTGTTGTGTATACGACCGTTAGCGCTAGTGCTCGGAAATAATTGCTCCGCGCTTATCTCCGCGCAGCAGTGTCGGCCCTCGTGACGAGACCTGGTTGACCATTGTTTTGACACTTCGACGACAAGAGATTCGGTATATCGTGGGATTTGGCTGCTTCTCGTTGACTAGTGTCTGCTAATCATAGTATTTCGCACTCCTCCCACCAATTATGGTCTCCTCATTCGTCTCACTTCTGATCTTACCTTTCCCAACACCAGTAGTCACTCGAGCCTTTACCTACTCGCCAGCCGTGATGCCAACTGTTTCCTCGTCCTTTGCCTTCGTGTATCCGAGCTTCTTGAGAACAGCACTCTGTATAAGCTTCAGCACAACATCGTCTTCGGGTCTCACAAAGTAGAGTACACCCAGGCGATCGATGTTCGCTTGGTCAGGAGGTGGAGCAACTACGCGGTGGATGCTGCTCTTTAGGAAGCCATTGGTGAGAAACTCCAGAGAATCTGCTAGGTTGACGGTGATGCTTCCTGGGTAGGGCTTCACGTGCTTCCATTCGCCCTCAGGGGTGCGGACCTGGAGTGCTGCAACGGGCTGGCGGAAGAGTAGTGTTAAGCTCCCGAAGTCCGTGTGACCTTTGACCCAGACATTTTCAAGCGCCTTGTTTTGTTCGGGCGTCCGATGATGATATTTCATGTATCGGAGGTGGCAATCGCTTTCTTGTTATACCGATGCTTGTCCAAGAAGAAGGTCTCGGGTAGCTCCAGGATTATCGCAAGGAGTACAAGGAGCTTGCCAACCACATCGTCAGAAATGTGTCTTGCAAACTGCTCAATCTCGTCCCGATGGTTATTGATGATCTCTGGATGTGATCTCGTGAAGTCCGGGATGAATTTGGGGATGTTATAGATCTCCGTGTTGTCATGAACGCCAGGACGGATCTCGCGTAGTCCAATTGGCTTATAACCATTGTAACCACCGTTCTCTAGATCAGCACGATACTTCAACTTCTCCTCAGTCGGAAGCTCGAATAGCTCTTTGCCCATGACAAATTGGCGATCGACTGCCTCTTGGCTAAGACCGAAGTTGATGATGTAAAAGAAGCCTATGACAATCAGATGCTGGCATTCTTTCCTCAATTAAGGTTACGAACCAATCCTGTCAATGGCATCGAACAATTGTCTTGCCAGCTTTTCTTTGCCGCCAGGTGTGTCAAAGAGTGACAGGTCAAGTGTAGGTAGATCGGCCCAGTCAACTGTTCGAAATTAGCAAACCGATGCACGATTGACACTGAAGGATATTTCACGTCCGCTCATACTGGGTTTCTGGCACCTGATGGTAGCTTAAAGAAGCAGCATTCGCTCTGAGTGTTTGTACGGCTGCCATATTTCAAGCCGGATGGTTGAGTTAGATGGGATCTCCAGCGGGTGCGCAACCCGCATTCCCATATCCCCCTATGTTCCGTCTCTAAATAACCTATCGCCCTCTTGATCGGACAACGTAAAGCCAAGCTGCGGAAAATGGCCCAGCGACCCTGCGCACGCTGCAGGACTTCGCATGGTATGCCTGAGGGGAGAGCTTGACATTCGCGATTCTTGGCGTGAAGCACGGAATTCGGCTATCCGCAACAGGGTAACGATCAGCATGAGACGAAGTCTCCCACTTCAAACGTAACGTCAAAGTGGAAACGTAGATCGTGCTCGCAGCCATGGGTCGGTCTAGAGGTCCGACAGCGGCCACTGCAGCTCAAAATGCTTGCGCTTCTTTGCTCCCGATGGCCACAATTGCTTATCGTCGTGCCGGGTGCCACCCCAAAATTCCAGCCTACCACGCTTTAGCCAGGTAACTCAACGACTAAGGCTGATGTTCGGACCAGATCAGGATCGTGTCGATATGCTCTGTCGTTGACTCGCGGCAAAGGTGAGGGATAATATAAATCGGACCAAAGCTGGTGGCATGCTATCCACGACTTCTCCAGTATGACTGACCGAAAAGTCGAGCCCACGGCACTATCTGGTCCAGTTGCTGACGTCCTAAATGACGGCTTTCACTACGCTCGTCGTGGATCGGTAGCCAATGATGGAGGCGTGGCAGACGATATCGATGGCTACGATACAGAGCGCATGCGGGCGCGTACGCTCTTGACGGTCGAAGAAAAGAAGAAACTCCTACGTAGAATCGATTTCCGTCTCATGACGCTTTGCTCCATCATGTTCCTGCTGAAGGGCATCGACGCGGATAACGTGTCGAACGCTCGCATCATGAACCGAGGAACGCCCAACAACATTATGACACAGCTTGGGATGTCCTCCAACGAGTACAGTTTCATCACTACAGTGTATTATGTGAGTATCATCACGCAAAATGCGTTTCGGAGACTGACCGTTCATGAACCAGATCCCATACATCGTCGCTGAAGCACCGTCAAATCTGTTGATCAAGCGTCTTCTCCCATCGCGGTGGCAATCAAGAATCATGGTCACCTGGGGTATTGCACTTGCGTGCCATGCCGCGGTGAAGAACAAGGAAGGGCTGTATGCAGTCCGCTTCCTCCTTGGTTTGGTAAGCCCTTCGTGTCCTATACAACCAAATCTGACTGACATTCGAGCAAGTTCGAGGCTGGCATGTTCCCTGGAGTAATCCTGCAGATGTGCTACTGGTACCGCCCGGACGAAATGTCAGTCAGATTGCTGTACTTTTACATCCTTGGAAATCTCTCAGGAGTCTTCGGCGGTGTATTGGCATTCGCCTTCTCCCATCTCGATGGCGCGCACGGACTGTCTGGGTAAGCCCCCTATCCATCTTCAACAACGCCTTGGCTTATCATCTTCGCGAACAGCTGGCAGTGACTCTTCCTTTGTGAAGCCATCGTTACGATCGCATTTGGCATCGCGCTCTACTGGATCTTGCCCGACTTCCCTCCTCAAGCCAAGTGGCTCAGCGAAAAGGAGAAAGCATTCATCCAAGCGCGACTCCCAGGTAATGCTCCGCAAGCGTCCGAGGCCAATTTCCGTTGGCGTGAGATCCTGGATGCCCTCAAAGACGTTCGGCTCTGGTTGTTCACTCTAATCTGGGCTTTGATGACGATCGGGACTTCTGGAGTAAGATTCTACCAGCCTACAGTTATCGCAGACCTCGGATACACAGACATCGCCTCTGCTCAACTACTCAACCTGCCAATCAGCGTATTGACCATTGTGGTCATTGGAGTCACGGGTGCCTTCGCAGATAACGGTCGCTTGCCGCGCCCGTTATACCCTCTCACATTCCTCGGTATCATACTGATCTCATATGGCGTTCTGTACGCTTATCCAAGCAAAGGCGGCGTTTTCGCGGCGACATTAATCGGTAATAGTGTCACGTCCGCATGGTACCCCATGATGTGGCCCTGGAGGGCGCAAAGCTGCGCCAAGGCCACGGGATCGGCCTTCTCCATTGGCTTTGTCAACTCCTATGGGCAGATAGGTGGCGCCATCAGCCCTCATCTTTTCCAATCGAAGTATGCGCCTCACTATGGAGTCAGCTTCGGTATCGCGATGGGCTTTGTTTCCGCATGCATCTTAGTGACTTGCTTCACATGGTGGCTGACGCGAGGTATGGAAGGGGACACGCGAAAGCTTAAGGTTGCCAGAGTGAAGGCCCAGAAGCGAGGCGAAACTATCTTGGATGATGTTGTCGATAACGACTTGAAAAGGCTGAAAGCTGGCAAAGGCTCTAATGAGAACGTCTAAGAGACGGTTTGTTGGTGGACGATCCTGGGACGAGTTGGATGAGGAGCGGAACTCAGGGTCGCGTGCACACCGCGTTTCGCGTTGTTCGGTGCTCGGAAAACAAAACGCCGATCCCGAGGTCTGACGAAGGCGCTGGGCTGTTCGCGGACGCGACATAATACTTTCAACATTGGTAACACATGCGACTTGTAACCCATCGTACGATCATCAACACATGGCACGAAATAATCGACATATATTGTGCCAGCCTGTGTGATGCTGCCGAGGTTCTCCGCCAAGCGTTGCGAAGCTCATTCCTCAGCGGTAGTACGCGTTGCTTTACATACCTTTGGCCCACGTACAGTATGTCGGTGCCGCAGTAAACAACGAGATAGCTCACGAAATTATCTCCGAGGAGTCTCTGTGTCTCCCTCAAAGAGATTTGTGGCTGCCATGTGAGATCTCTGTCATTCCTTCCTGTGCTTGTTGGCATCGTTTCTGTCAGTTGCATTAATTTCTTCTACCTACACCGACCATGCATTCACTCCTTATCAGTTCTGTCTTGACCACGTATGAATCTGCTGCAGCACTTCCCCAAGAACATGCAGCACCGTTTGTCGACTCACCACAATATCCTTCGCGTTTCGACACACGCCAGCTTGGTGCTCTCTCGGGATTGTTAGGAGGCTCTTCAGCCTCAGCTCTTGTGTCTCTCGTTGTTGGGTCAAGCCCATCGATCTATTCGCCTCTCCCTTTGTCGGACTTCAATACTCCAAAGTTTGCGCGGCCACTCTCATTTGCAGAAGCAGCTTTAGGTGTCAACGCCAGTGTCACCACCATTCGGGACAATTTCCAGCTACTCAAGGTGTTGATGCCTGACTTAGCATTGCCCGCGAATCCATTCCCTATCACCATCCGCAGCATAGAAGAAGAACTCGAGCCCTTCGAGAAACGACAAAGCACATGTAGTAACCCGCGCGTCCGCATAGAATGGGACGCCTACTCGACGAGCGACAGACAAGCATTCATGGATGGAATCAAATGCCTGTTTCATCGCCGACCATCAGGACAATTCAAGAATGCTCAGAACCGTTATGAAGATCTCGTCGCACTCCATGCTAGCCTGACGCCAACAGTTCATGGCAACGCCATCTTCCTTTTATGGCATCGATACTTGCTCTGGACTTTCGAAGACATTCTCCGCACTGAGTGCGGCTTCAACCGCAACTTCCCCTGGTTTGACGAGGCCAAATATGCTGGCCGCTTCTCGCAGTCGTCCATCTTCTCGTCGCAATGGTTCGGGTCGTTGCTTGTGGGAGGCAACTGCGTGACCGACGGCCAATTTCCGAATCTTGCACTCAACATCGGACCCGGCTCCAGGAATGTCCGGCACTGTCTTTCGCGCAATGGCGATGAGTCGAAGACGGCAAATACAAGACAGTCAATCACCGACGCGTGTAATTCTCGCACGTCACATGCGGATATGGCTTCTTGCCAAGAAGGCGCTGCCCATGCCTGGGGACACAATAGTATTGGAGCAGTCATGCAGGATACGTATGCTTCACCTGCCGACCCTATCTTCTGGTTGCATCATGCGTATGTGGACCGAAACTTTCGCGCGTGGCAAAACAACAACCCATCGGTTCGTATCAGGACGGTTCGTGGAACGGACGCATATTCCAACCAGCTCACACCGGATTCAAGTATTGCTGTCGGAGGATTCAGGCCTACCGTGCGCATCAGAGACGTCCTCGATACTCAGGGTTCGACTCTTTGCTATCGATACTCGTACTGAGAGGTAGTATGTTGCCAGTACACAAAATCTATATTACTATCTCATCGCATTCATGGGTTCGAACCGACCTTAAGCTTATCTTGTGTCACTCCAGTCTTGGAACTCATGAAAGCTCGATATATAGTCAATGTTGACCAGTACTCGACGACATTAGAGCTGGTCGAAACGGTCGGTACACAGCAACGACGAGTCAAGAATGACATTGTGCCGCACTATGTTTCGTAAGCACGATCGTGCTGCAGTCTACATCGTGAATTTCGACGCTCTCCACAATGTACTCGACGACTCTACTATGGAGACTGTGTCACCACAATGTCGACCTCAGTGTTATCGAAATCTCCGCATACCTCAATTCCCTCCCAGTCAAACACAATTCTCGCACACAGCTAATTGCCGCTGAACAACCTTCACAGGATGCCATCTTTACCCGAGAAACCGCTGCTAACGTCCAGCTCACCAGGACAAGAAAAGATCGGTACTGACCAATGGAAGGCAGCCACGGTAGCTCTTCGCAAACCGCAAGGCCTTGCTGCCGAACCATATCCAACCATTGACATTCCTCGTTCCTACACGAAGATAGCTAACGCAGGCAGTTGGGTGCATGGCGATGCATACTTTTGCGTTCCTACCTCAGATCTCGAAGCCGCCTGCTCTTCCCAACCCGCACAAACCGCAACGCAACTAATGTCCAAACTCCAAGTCGTCAAGGTAAACCGAACTCTATCCCAGCCCAACCTCGCTTCCGAAGTTGCGCTGCTAAAAGCATTCCAAATGCAACGGCAATTCCACACGCACTATCTACAAGACATACAATCCTTGCCGTTCTTCGACATCGTCTGCAGCGACACTCTCGGCTCTTACCCAGATTGGTATGCGAGCACCACTCTTCCCTTGTGTCTTGATATCAAGTCCCTGATGGGCAAGTTTTACTGCATGTCTGAGGAGTTTGTATGGCTGATATACACACAGCTCCACTCAGCCATTACGTTCATAGATGGTACATGCATCCCAGCACTCGCACATGCGGACTTACACATGGGTAACGTCGTCATCGGCTACGACGACCCCGAAGACACACGATCGCCGCAAGTCAAACTCATTGATTTCGGACTCGCACAATTTGCGCCTTTCAATACCGTCTCAGGTATCGATTTCTTCCGCAAAGATGATTTCGACATGTTACGTATACTCCGCAATATGCTACTCAACACACATCAGGCTGACGATGGGCACTATAAGTCTTCTCCGGTGCCGAAAACGTGGAGTCGTGATATTCATGACTTCCACGAGGCCGTGGAGCAGGGCCTCAGTGCTGGACTGAATATCGATACAGCCTATGTAACTTGGCTTTGGGCTCGGTTTAGCAAGGTTGCGCAGTGCCGGGTAGAGTGTTTGTCTGAGGCTGCGCGCAAGGGGATGCGAGATGTGATGCTTGAGGTTGGGATGGGTCGGTATGTGGAGATGGAGAAGAAGGTGGATGAGCTATTGAGTAGGCGTAGTTAACTTTTTGCAGAGATATGGTACCGTGGATATTCTCAGAGCTGTTTCGAAGTGCTCAGAAAACGGTGTCAAGTACTCGAATCTATCCGTGTTGCTTCGTTCAACTCAAAATTTGGCGCCCGAAAGTAGTAGCCCGTCATATTCTGATACGATACTCTGCATGGAGACGAAGCTATTTTGAGGTAGCCAGAGTATGCTGTCAAGAAGTTGAATGTATCCGTGCAGTAGCCACCCAAACTCTCTGAAATGTAGACAGTAGAAATGGTAGCCCAAGCCCGCTCAGCCTGCCCATGAACCATGGTACAAGTAAATCAATAAATCAACATTTTTTCCCGTACTTCTTCAAGCCAAGTGTAACCTACCACAAATCTACTCACACTCCTATTCTTCTTTCCACCTCCGCAAATCCCACATACCTTTCACCAACATCAGGTGCGCACCCAACCCAACTCAGCACCACAACAACACTCACACCATAACCAACCAATCAATAAGCCAAAATGGCACCAAAACTCTACCACACTATCAAATCCACACTGAAGCGCAACCTCCAATGCCCCTTCAAGTTCATCTCTGGCAAGGCCACACTCTCCTCCTCCCCCGGGCGAACCCCTCGCCATATCCCAAATAGCACAGCTGGACAGCGACTTCACTAGCTGCACGACATGGCCTACCAGCAGCGACAACCTCGCCGAAGAGGATGTGACGGGGGCATGGACGGCAGGGGATTACGTGGTTGAAGAAGATTCAGAGATAGACCAGAGTCTGCTTGCCGAATTTTCGGGGGTGCATATATGGCATGAGGATGATGAGGTTGAAGTAAGTCCCAAAACTTCTTCGTATTGACTGGGAGTACTGACAAGTGACAGGTTGCTTAATATAATGATGTGCCACGAAAGCCAGGGAGGAAGCAGAAGCAGGAACTCAAAGCAAAAGAGATATTCGGCGGCGTGTACTTGATGATTTCATGGATACATTGAATACTGGTGGTTGTGGTTGTGATTCTGTCTATATTTCTTTCGCAATGATAATGGGGTATGTGGGATACAAAGTTGCTTACTGTACTCTTTTCATCCTGTTGCGCCTAGGGGTTACATGTTGTTCATATCAAGCTGTTCCGTGCCTACTACCATCCTCTCATACAGCTAGTTGACGTACAAGTGCTATAGAGGGATAACGTCGTTCTACTCGTCATCCTCGAGGCCTTCTAGTAGCGTGTGCTCGAGAACGTCGCTTAATGTCAGGACGCCTTTTAGCCTGCTCTCTGAGTCGATGACGACGAAGCGATGAACGCGTGACCGGCGGATTGTGTCGTATATGGTGGACATGTTGTCGGATAGTGAGCAGGTGAATATGCCTGGGAAGTCCTGGAAAAATGTCAGAACTCGTAGAAGATGCCTGAGGAGGAGAAGACACATACGTCCGAGCGCTTCAGCAGCGCATCTCCAACGGTGAGGTTCAAGTCATCGTATACGCCGCCTTTGATGAGCGCAATAACGTCGACAGCCTCGAACACGTTCAGCACGACACCTGTGTTTATTAGTCAGATAGCCAACGATCCAATGTACTGCTGTCATACCCTTCCTATCCACAATAGGCACACTCGATATGTTCTTCTTGACAAGCATGTGTATCACATCCATCACCGGCGTGTCCATCGACGCAGTCGCAAGATCGTTGTACGTGCCCACGTTCGGAAGTTCGATGAGCGGCTTCCTCAGCTTCTGCGTCTCCTTGACGTTCACCGCGATGAATTTGAGTATGCGATACTGCGTAATCACACTGACCACCATTGTTCGGTGGGTCTCGTCGTCGCTGTCTACGATGGGTATGCGTCGAGCGCGCGACTCGAGCATTTTGCGACATGCTTCATAGACGGGGCGGTCGGGGTGGATGGAGATGGTTTCGATTGGCTTGACGCCCAGGGCCTTCTCGATTTCTGGGTGTCGTTAGTATGACGCGTTCATGCCTTTGCATGGCGCATCTTACCTCGGAGACTGTTCAGGCGGAATTGGTCTACCCTTGCTAGAGCATCGGGATTCTGCCAGTAGTACTGAACGACGTTGATGTAGTCTGAGGTTGTGAGAAGCCCTGCGAACGTGGAGCTCTTCGAGTCCCACAACGGCGCTGAGACAATGCCTATCGACGCGTTAATCACCACAAAGGCAAAAAGATTCTCTGACTACCATTCTGATTTAGGATGTTGAGGCTCTTCTTGACCAGTAGTGCCGTGTCCAGTACTATCAAGCGATAGCTGATAGGCAGCACATCGTAGCTCGTCCTAGCCTTGAGAAAGGCGCGAATCGTCCTCTACCCACGCGTCAGCTCGCACATCTAGCAGATAGAGCTTCAGACCTACCAAACCCTCTATTTGCTCCTTGTCTAGCGCGCTCCTAGGGACGATCGGTCGTGCGCTCTGCTCGAGCAGTGTTCTCGGGCTCACAAACGTGGCAATATGCGGGTCACGATTCGGGTCGGTCGCGGCTGTATCGACGCCAGACATGTTGCAGGTGCAGGGAAAGCTCTCTTGTGGAGAGCTGCATCGGCGGCAGGGTTGGGCAATTTCGTGGAGTGAAGATGTTGGGCTATGACAGACGACGTCGGCGGTTGCGGGCCCTTCCCCGCCATGCATGCCGAACGCTTGGATCGCCCCATTTCAGCCTCATCACGCGGGGCGCATGCGGCAGGGATCTTGAATCGTGAGGTGAGGTGAGTGTGAATATTCTTTCACGCGTCTGCTGTATTTCCGGAATTTGGATTCACTTGCATCTGGACATTTTAGGATCTTCACACATTTAGGCCCTGACATTAGGAACCTTGATCTGTTCGTGCCACGCTCAGACCGTTCAGAGGAAGACAATGTAACGAGAGTTTTGCCTTCATCAGTGCCTAACGCCCGGCTGTTTGACTCGAGAGAGATGCATACACTGGTAGAGCCGCCTAGGAAATATCGAAACCAGTTGCTTAGAACCAAAAGTTGCTGCCACCTTCGCACAAACAGGGTGTGCTCATTTCAATGGACCACTTTAGCATCCTTACAAAAAGTACTTGTCCGCCGCTCATACAGGGTTCTTCTGGGCGGCCTTGACTGCCTCGATGTTGAGCTCGGGGCCAGGCTCGGCTTCAGATTCCTCCATGATGATCTCTTTTGCAGCGCTCTCTACGCTCTGGTCTGGCTCGCCTATTGACGTCCTTGCTTGTGCAACAATGGCTTCTGCCTCGGTGATGCCTCCTTTCATGGTCGCTGGATCTCCTTCAACACCCATTCCAGCCTCGTTCTTACGCTGACGAAGCGCTTTGTTGTCGAAGCGGACGACCATACACGACAGGTTGTCAGTGGAAAAGCGAGCAAGAGCGTAGTCTACAAGCTTCTTCGATGCTTCCTGTGGGTCTTGAATATGGCGGACCAAATCGACGGCTTCTTGATCTGAGCACACATCCCACAGCTATTACTGTCAGCGTCATACACTCTACGGTATGGGAGTGTGACTTACGCCATCGCAGGCCAGGATCAGAAACTCATCTTGGTCGGCCTGTATTACCGTTTCCGTGGTGTAGGGATGGCCCGTTACCAAATCCTTCATGTAGGCATCACCCAGTGCTCGGGTAACAGCAAGAACGCCGTTAACGCGGTTGTTTAGTATCAAGCCACCAGCACTCGCTACACGACGACCTTCGTTTTCGTCGCTCCCCTTGTGGTCGTAGGAAAGTCGGAGAGCCCGCCCGTTACGGCACAAAACGATGCGTGCGTCGCCCACATTTGCAGTGTACAGCACTCTCTGTCGGCTCGCTTCGCTTCTTAATTTCGTCTCCACAGTCTGCTCACTTGTAGGCTCAGAAGTGGGGGCTTCTGCACCATCGGCCTTGACTTCGCCTCCTTCCGCATTCTTGATGGCTGAAACCGCTGCGGGAGCGAACAGAACTGATCCGGTAGAAGACTGCGCATTGGGGACTCGGTCTTCCCATCTCAGGACCGCAATGACAGCCGTGCAGCCACTGTTCTTTAGCGGTAGTTTCTCGAGTTGCTGGTCGACGACAGTAAAGGTCTGGTCGAGTAGCTCAGGTATCGGCGTGTTGGGGTTCTTCCTAATAGTGTCTTCCAATATCAAATGCAACTTCTTGCCACACCAATCGGCAGCAAATGTACCGGCGTGGCCATCGAAAATGGCAAAATAACCATTGTCAGTCTCGACGACCTGTTGTGTAGAGGCGTCGGTCTGGGCAGAGCTGGAATCAGATATAGACCGCTGCTCTGTGCCGTATGACGGCGCAGGCGTGCTTAGAAAGTTGTACAAATACGCATGGGTGTCTTCCATGGTTCGTCTACATTTCTTGTTCTTATCTTCCGTAACGCCGACGCGAAATGTTGACCACGGACCTGGCGCAGATTCACCTGCGGAGTTGTTGAGAGATCCCTGAGGCACGCTGAGCGCGGCATCAGATTTCCCCAACTTCTGCATTGGCGTCTGGGCCTTTTCCGGTGTGGCTGTGGAGTTGGTGGTCGGAGAGGAGCCGCTCAGGTGCAGCGAGTTCTTTGCGCTTGAGAACATGTCTCTAGCACGCGACACGCCGCTCGAGCGCCGCTTCTTCTCGGTGGTGGGCGTTGGAGCGATTCCGGCGTCACTGCTCTTGCGGTCGGTAGAAGCGGTGCCGTTGCCGTTGCCTGCAGACTTCACAGGAGTACCCTCTGTTGGCGGTGGCCCAGTGGCTGGAGCTGCCGCAGCCGCAGATTTTGAGCTGTCACCGGTTGTCTGACCATCCACAGCAGCAACCTCGTCGTCTTTGCCTGAGCCAAACATTCGATTGAGCAAGCCGCCTCCCCCAGCTTGGGAGGAGAAGCTCCTGCGTTTGTTCCCTGCCAGATTGAAGGCTTCGCGGTGGCGCTGAATCGAAGGCGGCGGAACACGTGGAGAGATATGTCTCGGGGTGGTGAGGAGGTGTATGCGAGTAACGGCGTGGTCTGGTGTGACGTCAAGGCTGGGTGCAACGTTAGTAGGGAGCTCTACGTTCGCGATGATGAACAATCAGTGAGGGGTTCGTCGCGCTACCAAGCCACAACAGGAGGCGGGGTCATGTGCATGTAGAGAGGCTGCGCAGCATAACGTACAGGTTCGGTTGCACGGATGTTCGCTGCGAGATGGGGTCGATCAAGGGTGCGTGAGGATGAGGGTCTAGGGCAGGCAAATGCAGTCGACAATAGAGGAGTTGTGCGGCAAAGCCACCTTGTTTAGCACGCTGATGACGTAGCAAATGAGGACCGAATGCACGCGGGACAGGTCTAGGAATACGAAATGGCGTTTGCTACAGATGTGTATGCGACCTTCTGTTCTTGAAGAAGGCGGGGGAACGCTTTGACGTTGTCACTAGGTAACCCCGCTGGCTGCTGTTCGTCGTTGGCTACGTCGAGTAGCACGTCTCGTGATTCGCACCGCTAGGCGAACACTACACCAGCTCGGCGGGCGGCTCGGTGCCATTCACATCACAGTATGCCTACAGTCTAGCGAGGTGGGTGTTCTTCAGGATCCAGACTCAGTAACAGCCGGTTCAACGGGTGGAGCATGCAGGGATTGGCTAGACTGCGAATGTGCATATGGGAGGTGGGAACTACAGTACAAATCCGAGTTGCCGCATGCTCGGCATTTTGACCTGCACAGTCCTCATTGATTGCGATTTGCGGAAAGCAGCATTGACTAGCAGGCTGCGAGTGATAGTTCTATGTGCTTCGTGAAGCAATGGTCATATCGCTGAGACTTTCCTCAAAGGCAAGATGCGATCCTGAGCAAGCCAGTGTGGCTAAAGCATTATTCGACGATTAGACGTCGAAGGCTTGTGGTAAGGGAAATCGTCATACGCTCGTTGTTTGTCCTCATCGCCTCAGGCTGTCAAGGCGAGCTTGCAGATCGTCGTCGTCGCGATCAGGACCTCCAATTGCTTGCGCCACTCTCCCCTCAGGCACTGCAGCCTTCTGCAGGCCACTTGGTGTCTCGCCGAGCTGTCGACTGTTAGTGAAATCGTTGACCATGAAAGTACTAAACATACTGCTTGTCCAAGGTCGATGCCTATTTCGTCCAAGACCTGGTTAACGACATCCTCACTCTCTTCCTCGTCCTCCATGCCCGTAGCGTCGTCGATAGCGTCGTCCATCATCTCTTGCCGCTGGTCCATTATATCATTCTCCTTCTCGAACTCCATGGCGATGCGCTGCAGGGCAGGGAGGTTCATCTGTCGGTTCATGCTTCCAAGAAGCGCTGTATGATGTTAGTGGATATCGACCAGCACAATGCTGTGGACGTACTGGTCGCGCCCTTCATCGACTGCATCATCTGCTCGTTACTGCGCACAGTCTACGCTTATCAGTCACCGTGTCCATGCCAATGCACCTATGTTAATCTACCTGTATCCTCAGCGATATTGCCTGCAATTGTGTCCGCATCTGATAGAACTTCTGGATGTACCTGCCCCAGTATCAGTGTATGCCTAAATAGTTCCCAAGCAGCTTCCAGCATACCGTCTCGTGCGAACTAGGTCCTTTGCCTGTATGCGCAGTGGCCCCATCTGTCCATTCTTGGCGCTCTTCTTGATGTCTGCTACTAGCTTCTTCTCCTGGTTCTCGAGCTTCACGCGCTCGCGATCCAATTCTCGCTGCGTCTTCTCGAGTGCACGCTGGTGTTTCCGCAATCTCTCCGCGGGAGTCATCCGCTTGCCGAAGGCCCACTCGACAAGATTCATGATAGCGACTGAGGAACTCGTTCTTCGCAATATTACGACGTTCGCGCGCCGAGGAGAAGGCAGCAAGTCGTGCCTATCTTGATCACTTCGATAGGTATTGCAGGTAGTCGTGGTCGTGGATCGCGGGCGGGGATATAATCGTGTAAATTTGCTCAAGCGAACACGCGAATTGCTGTAGACTGCGACAGTAGAATGACCTTACAGTATATCTAGGCTGCGATAATGTTGCTGCACGGATGCATCGGTTCGAGCCAGTGTAACTTGGTTCCATGCTTCGCGCATTGGCAGGATCCCCTGCTTAGCGGCAGTATTTGCACGCCACCGCAGTTCCCGCATCACGCATCGACGTAATTCTTTCACCGCCGACAATCCTAAACACTCTTACCACCACCACGACATGCCAAACCCTTCGTGATCGCGCGACACCACATCACCCCGATGAATCCCGATAAACGCGGAAAGAACCCCTCCTCTTCTGGGGAGCCCTCTTCGAGCCGCCACAATGCACGCTCCTCGGGTGAGCACACCCCAGGCCGGCGGAGTATGGGGCCAGGATATATGACCGTGGGCTCCGGCTCCACGCCCGAAGCCGCTGCTCGTCTGGTTTCGATGCTTGACGAGGACTCTGGGTACGGTGGAAGTCTGATGGACGGCGAAAGCGCTCCAGCATGGCGTCCTAACATTGGCGAGGACAGGCCATCACCATCGCCCACACCCATCCTCAATGGCGAGTCGAGCCACTCGGAACACGAGAAGCAGCGCAGCCATATCTTGCAGCTTCGCTACAACCAGAACAAGAATGCTCTCAGTCGCGCCATCCACGGCACCATCGACACGATGAAGAGCTTTCAAGAGATGAATCTCAAATGGCCAGCCCACTACCCGTCTGTCCAATCAGCCGAGGTACAGAAAGCACACGCACGCAGCGAATCGAGACCAGGCCTCCAGCATACTCAATCTACGATTGGCGACTTCGAACCCAACATGCGCTCTCCCGAGCGACCTCGGCCTCCACGGCGTGCAGGAACGTCGATTGGCGACAATCCCATACCAGAAGCCAGTTCGTCGGCTGAACCAGAAAAGGAAGCGCCCAGGCTTGTCACTCCACAATTGGCTCAGGACTTCTCTGTTCTCAAGCTCGAACTACGCATGGGTGGACGGACACAAACTGATCTCGTACATTCGCTGGAAAAGAGCTCGATTGCATCTCTCCTCGATGGACAGATCCAGCAAAGCATAAAACACCTATATTCTATCAAGGAACGTATCGAAGATACCTCGAGTAAGGTGCTCGTGACGGGTGACTTGAACGCGGGCAAGTCAACCTTCTGCAATGCGCTTTTGCGGCGAAAAGTGCTGCCGGAAGACCAGCAGCCCTGCACAAGCATTTTTTGCGAAGTTCTCGACTTCCGGGAGAACGGTGGTGTGGAAGAGGTACACGCCATCCCGCACGGCTCGACATACAACCGCCATGACGAAAGCACATATACCGTTTTCGCGTTGAAAGACTTGGAGAAAATCGTCATTGACAACGAGCATTTTTCGCAATGCAAGGTCTACATTCAGGACATCCGTGGAGTGGACGAATCCATCCTGAACAATGGTGTTGTCGACATCGCCCTCATTGATGCTCCCGGTCTCAATGCAGACTCTGTGATGACAACGGCTGTGTTCGCTCGCCAGGAAGAGATCGACGTGGTTGTTTTTGTAGTATCCGCGGCCAATCACTTCACAGAGTCGGCAAAGAACTTCATCTTCAACGCAGCTCGCGAGAAAGCGTACATCTTCATGGTTGTCAACGGTTTCGATGTCATTCGAGATCAGCAACGCTGCCAGGAAATGATCCTCAAGCAAGTGCATGGCCTCAGCCCTGCAACCTTCAAAGAGTCGAACGAGCTGGTTCACTTTGTCTCAAGTAATGCGATACCCATGGGCGGTCCTGGAAGTTCTCCCCCAGACGGCGATGGCGACGGCGACGACGATCCCTCAGACAAAGGCAAGGGAAAAGAAACGGAAAAGAGACGCGACTTTGGCGAATTAGAGACATCACTTCGACGCTTCGTATTGGAGAAGAGGGCACGCTCGAAGTTGGCGCCTGCGAAGACCTATCTCTTGAACGTTCTTGGAGACATGCACAACCTGGCAACCGTCAACCGCGATGTATCTCAAGCAGAACTAGACCGTGTGAAGAAGGAAATTGCCGCGCTCGAACCAGAATTTGAGGAATCAAAGAAGGCACGGATCGAGGCTGGAGAAGCCGTCGAGCGTATGGTAGAGGACACCACACAAGAAGTCTACGGCTACACCCGTGACACAATCAACAGCTCTATCCAGAAGGTGGGTGAGCAGGATCTTGGCATCGAATACCCTGGACTCTTTTCCGCATACCAGTACGCCGAGGATATCAGGGACTCGATGTTGCACGAAGTTTCCGAGACCGTACGCCTATGTGAAGAGCATGCTCGAACGAAGACTGTTCAGGGCTATAATGGCATCAAGAACACCGGCGTATTACATCTTGGCAACAACCTGTACGCAGACATCATGTTTCGTCCAGAGAGGATGTTCAAGAAGTCAGTGCACGCCCTGGCTCGACAGGTGGACATTGACATTGAGCTTTGGGACTTCTTTGATGTCGCGAGTCTCTGGGACCGACAGGAAAAGGTCGCTGGTACTGGAATGGCCGTCACAGTGGCTGGTGTAGTTGGTGGACGACTAATGGGCGGCGTTGGCTGGCTCGATGGCGCTCTCGGTGCTGCCAAGATTATGGGCACCAACAACATCAGGAGACTGTTGATCCCTGGTCTTCTCGCTGGTGGCGAGTACATGAAACTGAATTATTAACGAAGCACTGCTAACATGTATTCAGTTGCCCTCGGAGTGTCGTATGTCCTGTCTTCAGTGCCCAAGTCTTTACCCCATCGTCTCAGCGCCAAGCTGTCCCAACAGTTGGCAGCAATTGACTACACGCACCAGAACGCACTACGCATCAGCGCTGAAATCCGACGCGCGCTGAAGGGACCCGCAAACGACGTTCGCATTGGCCTTCAAAGGAACGTGGAGAAACTGCAAAACAAGAAGGAGGAGACGAGCAAGTTCAAACAGGAGGCCGAAGTCGCACGCAAGTACTTTGGCAATCTTGTGCGCAGCAGCAACGACTTGCGCCAGACAGTGCAGCGAGTCGATCTTGAGGCTGCTCCACCCGCAGCTTTTGCGTCCCCGTCGCACTAAAGCTGTTTTGTCTTTTGTCCAAAATTTGTCAATTTCTGGCATTGCTCTCACTGGTGCATACCTCAAAAGGTCACACTTCACTGGCATTCGCATGGCGTGCAGGAAATCACGATGTAATGGGAAACTCGCTTTGATGTACATACATGAATTCAATACCCCCCTTGACCCTTTTCTACAAGCATTACATGCACGAGATGGTGGAATTGACTGCACCTTGAGCCAAGTCGTTGGTACCTAGCGTGGATGCGGCGACTCGGAGGTCCGAGGCTTGGGAACGTCATCCCAACATTCGACTTCACAGAAGCACTTCGCAACACCGCCGCCTGAGCCCTCATGGCTACCATCCTACGATCACAACCGCCCTGATGGAAGTGAGAAGAGACCCCCGGTCCTTCCTGTTCTTCATCATCCTGCTGCTCCTCATCAACTCACCGGAGCCAAACCAGCCCACCTTCAACGCGCGCGCACGATACGAGGAGCTGATACAACGTGAGTGGGACGAGCTCGGAATCCTCAATACCACACAATATGGCGGTTTTGATGCGAAAAATGGCAAATGGCTGAATGTCACTGGCTTGAGGGCAGACGACACGTTTGCGTGGGAATTGCTGGAGCCTGTCAAGGCAAAGGCGAAGCAGCAGTCTGAGAGGATACTAGGGGATGGGTGGAAAGGCGCGCTGGATGGCAGCTTGCAAGATGATGGCCACAGCATACCTGTCTACAAGAATCTGTCGGGCTACGTTCAAGGAGAGTGGGTGCGCTCGCCGCTTAGTCGCGTGCGGCATCCAGAGGACATGGGCAACTCTTCCGTCGTGCCGGAGAGCCCTTTCGCGCAACTGATGGAGTACGATCGGAACATTACTGGCGCTACCGGGACCATCAGACTGCACATCACGGAGCTGGAGAACAAGATGCGTACGGATGCCAACAAGACCATCTCTGAGATCAGCGTGAAGGTGGTGGTCGAGGACGATGACAGCTTTGGTGGTAACTGGTGGGGATTTGTAGCGCATGGCGTCCACTTCCTCAAGAGCGGAACAGCAGTCTTAACCACGACCAGCGATCGTTATGCGGGCATATTTGGGCTGCCACACTTCCAATTCTCCGAGCATCTCTACTCGGCGTCGCAGACTCTTTTGAACAAGACCATTCTTGAGACAATCGAACGTCAACAGAGTCGGGCATTCCCGTTATGGAACCCTTGGACATCGTCGACGGACGGTGGCAACGAGGGCTTGTTCCAGGGTCATCACTGTGAGGTCGTCATGTACCTTCAGGAGACACCCAACCAGAACGGAGTTGACTTGGACTGGCTCGAACGCGAGATGCGGTACCCTACTGGCGCACCGATGCCTCGACAGCTTTCGATGCAGATGAGCATGGTCGCCTTCTCACCAGACTGTGGCTATGTCATCGAGTCCAAAGGACCACCAGCCTTCCCGCCATCCGAAGCATTACATCTGCTCGGCTCGAAAACCGAACAGTTCAACGATCGAGCGCGGCATGGAGTCTTTGCCTTCGCCATGAGTCTTGCTTTCCAACTATACTTTCTCATTCAGCAGATGAAGGAGACCGCCACACCCTCGATGCGCAGCCGCGTCAGCTTCTACACCATTGCCATCATGGCTCTGGGAGACGGCTTCACGTTCCTCATCCTTATCTTCATGTACCTCTTCCTTGGCACCTCGCAACTGGCTCTATACAGCATTGCCTTCATCGCGTTGTTCTCGGTACTCACACATCTCCGTTTCTTGATGGACATCTGGGGCGTTCAAGCCGCAGAGCGTGCACGACAGAACAGACAGCAAGCATCCGCAGCACCAGCATCAACACCACAACCTCTTACAACACCTGCACCGACGGCACCAACGCCAGCAGCCCAGGCCGACTCACTACCTCTACCAGTAACCGCAGCTCCACCACGCCCATCTACACCCATCATCATCGCACCCGACCAAGACGATCCCGACGAAGACGCAACGCTCCTACCCACCACCACCAACACCACCGCTCCAACCACCACCACCAACGCCAATCCCAATCCTCGAGCCGAACTCGGCGCCCTATACAGCCGCTTCTGCCTTCTCCTCATCATCCTCTTCTTCATAACCATCCAATTCGCCACCGCCCGCACAATGTACCGCAGCATCTACTTCGACCTCATCTCCTTCTTCTACCTGTCCTTCTGGGTCCCGCAGATCTACCGCAACATCATGCGCAACTGCCGGCGCGCACTACGCTGGGATTACGTCCTCGGCACGTCTATCGTGCGTATCATTCCCGTGGCGTATTTTTACTGTAAGGAGGACAATGTGCTATTCGCCCGGACGGATTGGATGGGCTTTGCAATATTGGCAGGCTGGATGTGGGTACAAGTCGTGGTCCTAGGAAGCCAGGAACTTCTCGGTCCGAGATTCTTTGTGAAAGAGGGATGGGCGCCGCCGGCGTATGATTACCATCCTATTCTCCGCGAAGACGAAGAGGGCGCTACCATGCCGCTTAACATTAGTACTTCGACCACCGACACCTCAGATACCGCACTAGATGCTTCTCCAAACGAAGACGTAGCCACGTCGTTCGTCACAAGCAAACCAGGCGAGTCCAAAACTCGCAACAGAAAAGTCTTCGACTGCTCCATCTGCGCAATGGACATCGAAGTCCCCGTCATTCCTTCAGGCGCAGACGAGAGCACGATTGGCATGTCAGGCACGAGTATGATCTTGCAAAGGAGACAGTACATGGTCACGCCTTGCCGGCATGTTTTCCACACGGGGTGTTTGGAGGGCTGGATGCGGTATAGGCTCATGTGTCCGAATTGTCGGGAGGTGTTGCCGCCGCTGTAGATGCGTAGATAGATGAAACTTTTGTTCGTATTTGGATTGATTCATATTCTTGTTATCGCTCCTGTGATGCAGATATGTTACGTATGCAAGCTAAAGAATATGCCAATGTGATTCGAGGCCGTTACTTTCCCCCGCCTGTTCTCTGACAAAGATATTACATCATCCTCCCCATCGCGTGTGCAGCAAAGCCACCCATATCCACCGGCCCGAGTCCAAGATCCCGTCTCGAATTCGTCGTTTTATTCTGCAGATTCAAGCCGCCGATATCGCACCAATCCACACCATTCGTCGTAATAGGCTATTCACAAACATTAGCAAATGTACTCCATACCATAAGATAGTTGGTGCTAGGGCAAATAGCAACTTACCAAGCACGACAAATGCCTACACCATGAACACGTGTTCCTCCACTCATAAAAATTCCTCAGCAACAGAATAAACCCTATAAACACAGCAACCAGCCCGCCCGCGCGAACAAGCCACCACGCCCACCAGAGCGGCTTGCGGCCCTTGAAAAAGCCAACGGGGGCTTTGGCAAATCTACTTAGTTGTGCTGGAATCGCCGCCGAGGGGCCAGACGTTTGTGGTTCTGACGGATTTTCGACGGTTGTGTATGGCGGCTCATCGTGTCCGATTCTCTGCCTGAGCGACTGCGGGCTGTGCAAGAGACATATGCCCAGCGCAATACCCATCAAGAAGCCGCCAATGTGCGAGAAATTGTCGAGACCGGGCAATAAGCCGAGCACGAAGGCGATTGCAATGTCGAGCAGGAGGAATAACAGGTCCTTGACAGGGGAGCGGCGCGTGCCCCAATTATAGCACAGGTCGAGCAGCGTGAGGGCCAGGATACCGAAGAGCGCACCAGACGCGCCGACAGAGGTTATTCCGTCTGCGGCGTAGTTGCCGCCGAGGACGAAGCCGAATATGCCCGCGCTGAAGTAGACGATGGTGAAGCGCAAGGGCCCGATTTCCTTCTCCATGTCGCGGCCTAGTGTTAGTTGGAGCAGCATGTTGAACCCGATGTGTATGATTCCGGCGTGCAGGAAAATGGGCACAATGAAGCGCCACCATTGGTTGGGCTCGTGGCTGCGATCTTTGAAGTCAGTGACGGTGGCTTGATCGGGGACGCCGCCCATGCCGCAGAGCTCGCTGAGACTGCAGGAGAGGAATTCGGTGGAGAGGGAGGTCGTATTGGGACATGGCCATTGGATTACGTCATTGGCGATGACTTCTTTGATGTTGTGCATGCAGGGCGTGAAGCGGGCGCCCATGTTGATCAGGACGTAGGGCGAGGGACCGATCATGATGTTGAAGTTTGGTTTGGTTTCAATGGGTGTGCCGGTGAGCATGCCTTGAACGATCTTGTCAGCACCGCCTTCTTCGAGCGTGAACAGGACGTACCGTTTTTTATCAGCTCGCCTAGGAACACGCCAATTTGCACTGTTGTGAGGATGTAGACGACCCATGTTATTCTCCCGCTGAACCATCCTGTCTTCTTTTTGCTCCTCGTCCGCGATGGCCGGGGAAACGCTTCGGGGTCCGCGTTATACCTTGTCGGGCTCCCATTGTCCTTGTGTGGTCCGTCCATTTTCGGCTGTGCGTGTAGCGGTATCGCGTTGTGGTCTGTGAAGGGGTCTTGCTGGTTGCTATACGATGTGTTCGACGGGTAGCCACCAAGGGCACCGGACGAATTTGGTGTGCTGTAGTAGTTGTGGTCGTCAAAAGGCGATACACCGTGTTGTGCTTGGTTGCTAGGTAATTCCGGTAGGGCGTCGTCTTTCCTGCCGTGTGTTGTGCCTGATTGCTGTCCTGCTCCTCCGTATGAGGTGTTGTAGTAGTCGTTCGCCGCCATGGCTGCGGCTAGAGCGTCGTTGCAAATGTGCTTCACAGTACGAGGTCGAAGCGCCGGGGTCGCGAAGCGGGTCGAGCTGTGGGCGACGGAGAATTTGTAGACAGGTGAGATGCGGAGGAGGGCTGAGGGCTGGAGTTGTACACCGGGGATGCTTCAGCGGTCGTTCGGCGTCGTAGCGAGCGTAGGGGCTGTTTCAGAATCTCAAACCGCGCAAGAAGAACAGAAGAACAGCAGAAAAGAGGATGCAAAGACCAGCTTTCCATATAAGATGCGCAGAGCAGGGCTGCGCAAGTCGTTCCACAATAATCGCAAGCTGAGGAGGAAGACGCCCGAAGTTCGACCTGGTCAGGCGAAGAATAGGCAGGGCTCAGTCAATAGGACGCGTTTGTCCCCAGCGCATCTGCACAGCTGCGTCCGAACATCCCTGTCACCGAGCAGATCTGCGTTGCTATTCTTATCCCAACGCCACAGTTGACGTAGTCACCACTCCACACAAGGGAAACATTGGGTTAGACATGTCTTCACAGCTGCGCCGCAATGCTCTACTCGCTCGATAGCCTGATGATTCTTTTCGCTGTCGGATGCGGGGCTGTGGTACGACAGCTGCGGCTAGAAGGCACTACCCGTGCGTCCCTGCACAAGTGCCTCAGCTGCGCCAAAGATCCACACATGTACGCAAACCTTGAACGTCACGCAAATGAGTAGCATGGATCAAGTCTGAACGTTTGTATCTGTTGTAGCATTCTTCAAGTCTGACTAGCTGCTGTCGGCTTCGAAATCGCTGACCTCGCCAGTTGCTCACTTGACTTTTACTCACCAGGGCCGAAGTTGCCGGTCCCGTCGTTCGTAGTCTTCCAAGGAAAGGGAACCGTCGAGGGCCACGAAAGTATATTACGACTTGTTGTGTGCTCATGCCGTGTGCAGTGTCGGCCCTGAGACTTTGAGTACTTCGGAATCCAAAAGAAACGGTTGACTTGGAAGACCAGAAATGCAAGCCAGAGACTTGTTGCTCAGAAGACCTGGAATAGTACCGCCACTCTGACAATTTGACCTTAAAAGGAAATCTCAGTGAGCCTAGATATTCTGACCTTTGAGGATGTAGCGTTGTTGGGCAGATTACCACAGGCCTCGCTGCATGTTAAGGAATCCACCCACGACCTTGGTAGTAGTGACTGGCTCCTTCCAGTCCGGAGGCTTGGTGACCATGTACTGCAGGTAGCTCGCCTTGGGAGGCACGTAGCGCTCCATCCGACCTGTCTCCGTATTGTGCACAAGGGCGCTTGGGTTGTTCAAATGATCAGGACGAACTTTCTCCTCAACACCGAGGAACCCACCGGACAAGCGATCGAGGAAGACACCGAAGTCATCGGTCTTGTTGATCTCGCATCGAGCGCCGCGTGACTCGCAGTGCGCCATGAGCGCTGTGGCCGACTTGAAGTACTTGAGGCACATAGGACACTTCATGCGTGCGATACGGTGATCATGGTTGATGTGGTTGCTTAGGTCGGCAGGAGTGTCCCGCGCTTGTCTGCAGCAATGTTAGTACAACCGAGTGTTGTCTGTGGAACAGGTGACTTACTCGCAGACGAACGGACAGTAGTACTTGCAGCTGATGGAGTCGTAGAATCGCTCTGGGTTGAAGTCGGTGCTATGCGGGTCCCAAAACCGGGTGTTCATGATGTTGAGACCATGCTGCTCTTCCATCTTGTGGTCGTAGGCTGCAATGGAGAACTCACTCGGAGCGGGAGTGGACTTAGCATTTGGGAAGAGGACGCTGCTGGCAGACTTGCCGTCCCGGCTGCCCCATGGCTTAAGCTGACGGGTGGACGATGTGGTCATTGAGCCATGTATAGAGACTTGATGGTTCGAGGTGTCGCGAGATCCTGGCGAAGCCGGGATGTCGATGAGCGGCGAAACGATTGGCGAGTTGACGACAGCGGACGCCTCTGATTCCTCGCCATTGATAGACATATGGCTAAGGGTCGAGGCGAGATTGGACTTGGTAACACTAGCACTCCGCATCTGGGAGGGCAAAGGTGGAAATGGAACGCCTGCAGCTGCGGGTGGAAGCAGCATGTCCGGTTGGACTTCCGGCTTGATGGCTTCGTACTTCACTTCCTCGATTTCCTCATCGTCCTCTAAAGCGTCACCATCAAGTTCGATTCCACCCTCTTCCTCGGGATCCAGGGCTGCCTCGAACTTGGCTTGTTTCTGCTGAAATCGTTGATATTTCTCGTCGCCTTTAAGGTACTCGTTGATGAGATGCTTGTGAACGATGTGGCCCTGGAACTGGGAGGCGGAGATGACGGAACAGTGGCCGAATTCGAGATGCTCAATGAAGAGGCATGCGCGATAGAACGACTGTCGGCACCCGATGCAGGTGAGTCGCTGGTCGATCTTGTGGTTCTGTTATGTGTGTTAGTGATGTCACACGTGATTAGCCCAGCGTACATACCAGCTCAATGTGCCGCTTCAGGCCTGACTCGGACTTGAACTCTTCGCCGCAGACACGACAAGCCTTGCCATGGATCTCGGGCTTGGTGATCTTGTGGAAGGCGTAGGAGTCGTGGTCTTCGTAGTCCTCATCGCACCTGTGGCAATAGTCGTGCTCATCAGAATACTTTTTGTGGCTCTTCATAGCCTTTTCCGTATCGAAGGACTCGAAGCAATCTTTGTAGGTGCACTTGATGCGCCGAAGCTGCTCGAGTGTCGCGGGCATCCTGGTCTGGGTTGCTCGTACGCAAGAAGTGCTCGAAGTTGAGAGTACTATAAGTAGTTGAGGGTCGATTGCGCAGGTCGCGGTGTTATGGCAGTCGTTGGCAAAGTCGGTATTTATGCGGCAGGCTCCAGCTCCACAATGGCTACTGGGGCAACCAATTCTGTTGCCTGATGGAAATGAGAGCGATGTGAGCTTGTCAGAGCGCGAATGGGTAGTGAGAGCGAGATTACGCAATTGGAGTGGTTGACTTTGCTACTGTGCGGTCACAACTGTGCGTACACTGGGAGAAGTATTGTGGAACAGACAAGAAGGGATTTGTCGAGTATACCTGAGGTATAGAGCTGGTTGGCAAGAAAGCCGCAAGCGGTGTGCTGCCGAAGTAAGTGGGTTGTGCCTACAGAAGTATAACGCGTTACTAGTAAGGTGAAGGCAAAAGCTTACCAACAAGCAAGAGCGGTCTGGCAGCGCTCTGAGCGAGGAAGGCGCGGCCCTCGAAGCCAACAGCAACCACTTTCATAAACATGATCTTGAAAGACCGAGAAAATTGACACATACCTCTTGCACTTCAGAATCTGCTCTATACGGCACCAGGCCTTGTAATACTTCGTGCCCAATCAAGTCAAGGCTCTCTTCAAATTATTCACTCGCAGCACCATGTATGACCTCAGAGAATTTTGTATGTAGCAACTGGGATAGGCAAAATCCTCTGACTATATCTAGGGTTCTGTAAGATGGCGCAATCGTGGCTGATTGAAGTTCGAGATGAAGGATCGAAGCGGGCACGAAATGCTGCAACCCCTGGTAACGGTATCGGAAGAAAAGCCAATATCTGAACTTCGGAACCAGAGATAGTACCTATTGGAGAAAGTCGTGCTTCCAGATACTCGCAGACTACCACAAGTGCGAACGAGTAACAACAAAGCAAGTGATCAATCAAGATTGCGACAGTCTACCATTGGATGAAATTTGACCGTCCGGCCGCTACATGAAAGACGACAAAACACCTGGTGAATAGAGGGTCAACACACCGTGTAAGCTGGTATGTATTTGCTATCTGGAAAACATCTAGAATCGCGAGTAAGGCAACCTGTGTAGAGTCAGTATTGATCAAATCCCGTGCTCGAATTACATACCACTTTCCCCTCCAGGTAACGACCGCCCAGTCACCCTTTTCGTCAGTCTCCTTCTCAACCTTTGTGCTAAAGCTGATTGCGGACATGATGCCGTCTCCGAACTTCTCATGCATGACAGCCTTGTACGCATGTCCATAGTTCTGCACAATCTCGTATAGACGGTAGATGGTCGGGTCCTTGGGTGGCATATCAAGGGACCGCCCTCGATCAGGGAAGCCTGATAATTGGGACTCGAGAGTCTCATGTGGGATGCCTAACAGCTCCGACAATTTCTTGATATCTTCTGACGATGCCATCAATTGGCCGTAGAAGATGGCGGCAATGGCTACCTCATCGCGACCCACTTCCTTCGCGATAGCTTCGAAGCTCAGACCCTTCTTTTTCTTTGCGTCGAAGAGTGTGGACGAGGATTGAGGCAGACGGGGCTTGAGCTCTTCCTGGTACAACATTAGCACAAATACGAATTTCTGGAGTATTTCGTACCGATAGAGTAGCAATGGGATGTTGTGACATCTTGAACGGCGTCGAATGGAAGCTACGAGCTAGAGCGGGTTGTGTAAGACGAGCTGTGACAGGAACAATTGCACGAGAAGCAAGGCGGGTTGAGAGCGCGACACGAGAGATATAAGCCATTTTGATGAGAAATATACAGATGACTACATAGATGTAGCAATTGCGTATGTACTGTCGAGATAAGGTGAGGAGTTCTATACTGCCGATGGTATGCCGATACAGCTTGAGCGAATCATACGTCATCGTGCTCCGCACCTTCCCCAGATGATCCTTCAGTCCGTCGCTAGAGGGCCCAATGGGAGTCGTTCTGAACGCGTCAATCACTGCGAACATCTCCGCGGCAGGTCCCAGAATGCCGATGCGGCATCGGGTCGAGCTTGGAATTGGGGTGGACGAACGACGCCAGCGGTCTTGCACAGTAGAGGGGCAATGAGGGGCATTTGCAATGCGGTACACATGATGACAGTTCCAACACGGCACGATCCAGGAGGATGAACGCGCTCGCTTCACTGCAGCTCGTTCATTCGCTCGTTTGATAACCTGAATCATCCAATGCAACAGCCCCAGCATACCCTGTTGGTGGCAGCGCCTGTCGCGAGCTGAGGCGATCGCGGGGTTGTTCTCCACCAAAGCTCAGCTCTAGAACGAAGCTCCCATACAACAACACCTCTTCAACGCTCAATATATGCGAGGCACTGTGCCCCTATCGCTATGGCGTATAATCGTCGCGACGATGATCTCGCGTACGGCGAGTACAACGAACAGCAGGGTGGGGAAGGAGATCGCGGTTTCGTAGGCGACATGGGGCGTCGCTTGTTTGGGGGCAGAAAAGAGGTTCGTACATTTCACAAGACGCCATGCGGTCATTGTAACCCCTGCACGTATTGCATGAATTCTAGCAGGCAGGACCGATTTCAAGCTCTCCTAGCGCTGCCTCGTCTTCTTGTTTTGGGAGATCTTCGTTCCTCATTCACCTTGCTCACTCAAGCACTTTACACCTGTGATTTATTAGATTGCACTTTACATACTCCGACATCGTCTGATTAGTGGAACTTGCAGAACTCACAGCAGCAAGGCTCCTCCGGCGGCATGTCCTTCCTGAACAAGCTCCACGAGCCCTTCCACGGCTTCGTCTCCGACCTGAAGGATTCACTGAGCGGCAAGGATAAGCCTCCCCAGGGCGAAGCGTCACAACAAGGCGGGCAGACACAACCTCAGCCAGGGCAAGAGTACCATAGCCAGCACAGGTTCTCGAGTTTCGCACCCGAACGACATGGCAACAACACCAAGTGGTACGTGGACGGTTGTAGCTACATGTACGCAGTCAGTATCGCATTGGAGCGTGCGAAGGAATCTGTATGGATTCTCGACTGGTGGCTATCGCCAGAGCTGTACCTCCGCCGCCCACCAGCCAAGAACCAGCAATACCGCCTGGATCGCATGCTCGTCGCTGCCGCGCAGCGGGGTGTCAAGGTCAACATCATAGTGTACAAGGAGGTGACGCAAGCTCTGACTCGTAAGTTGCTGAATCCAACGTTGCCCGACTATCTTCATTCACTTCTACCACACACAACGGATAATGTCACGAAAGCACTCACTCGAGTGGGATTGGACGTTATCTTCAAGTCTCTCGAGGAATGGGAAAAGACAGATCCGCTAATTCCGCCGCCAATATCAGTCTCTTCAGCACATACAAAGCATGCCCTGGAGGCGCTCCATCCCAACATTGGTGTGTTTCGACATCCCGATCATTTGCCAGATGCGGCGGTACTGCAATCGTCCTTCTTTGCCGCTATTAAGGATATGTCCTTCAGCCCCGCAAAGCTAGCACAGATGCCGGGCGACGGCCTCAAGGCGATATATGGCGCACACGACGGCACCGTCCTATACTGGGCGCATCACGAGAAGCTCTGTCTCATCGATGGGCAGATCGCCTTCATGGGTGGTCTGGACCTTTGCTATGGCCGTTGGGATACGAACCAGCATTCGATAGCGGACGCCCATCCCGGCGACATGGACCGCATCATTTTCCCAGGTCAAGACTTCAACAATGCTCGAATGCTAGGTATGACATTTCTCTCTACTCTCTTACTTCAGAAAGTGTTCTTCGGGTGGTTTCCAACACACCAGGTCGTGTAATAATTTGGGCGCGGCGTCTGCCGCCCCATCGCGAAATCATGCCTTGCAGACCCCTTATAACCTCAGATGCTTTTGTTTCTGAGTTTCGTCTCTTTCATAATACTCTGAAGGCAGACAGGACTCTTCATGAGTAGAGCATTACTTCTGATACTTTGGAGACATTGTAGCTGAGAGCGCACAAATTATTGTACCACCTGGTGGCCACCAGATCTGTAGTTTGCTAATTTGCCGACAGATTTCCAGCATGTTGATAAATGGGACGAGAACAAGCTAGATCGAACGCAAAGCTCGCGTATGGGCTGGTCAGATGTTGCTCTTTCTCTCGCCGGTCCCGTCGTACAGGATTTGCGGACCCACTTCACTCAGCGATGGAACTTCATCTACGACGAGAAGTACGGCAAGAAGGCCACTCGATACGCGAGGCTGCCCGATACTACTAGTGGTGCTCAATATAACCCACAGCAGCGAGACCCCGAGGGCGATAACGAAGCCCAACGCGGTTTTGGCGGCGATGATGAGGAGGGAGAGCGAGGCTTCCCTGGCCACGGAGGTGGTTTGCGCCAGAAGTTGCGCAGCCGCATCAGTCAAGAGTACCACGAGCACCAGTTTGGGCATGACCAAGGTGGCGGTCAACAATCGCATGCTGAACATGCCTCACAGAGAGGTGGTGCAGACTGTCAGATCACTCGCAGCTCGGCGAAGTGGAGTCACAACATCAGCACTGAGGTACGTGGTCCTGGATATCTTCGAAATGTCAACAGCATAATTAGACTAACGGTTGCAGCACTCGATCCAAAACGCATATTGCGAGATCATAAAAAACAGCCAGCACTTTATTTACATCGAAAACCAGTTTTTCATCACTGCAACTGGAGATCAACAGAGGCCAATCAAGAATCAGATTGGTGCAGCCATGGTCGAGCGCATCATTCGTGCTGCGCGAAATGGCGAGAAGTACAAGATGATCATCATGATTCCTTCGGTTCCCGCCTTTGCCGGCGACCTTAAAGCAGATGATGCCTTGGGTACGCGAGCTATCATGGAGTTCCAGTATGACTCCATCAACCGTGGAGGCCACTCTATCTACGAGGAGATCGCCAGAGCTGGCTTTAACCCCATGGACTACATTCGATTTTATAACCTACGGAGTTACGATCGTATCAACACTAGCAACGTCATGCGCCAAGCGGAGCAGGCCAGTGGTGTATCTTACAACAAGGCAAGCGAAGGGTATGACGCCGCGCACGAAGGCTCTCGAGACTACCAAGCGTATCGCCCACCTCCGACCGCAGAATACGGCGTGTACGAGATGGATGGCTCGAGTCGACCACCACAAAATCAGCCATTTGGATCGGAGCCTGGGTATGGACAACCCCAAAACCAGGGCAGACCAGATGACTATCAACGCTATCAGGAACAAGCTGCCAAGATTGGCGGCCGTCAGGGTCTAGGTGACGGTCGCTGGGACTCTGTCGCCCAATGCTACATGCTTGGAGGAGAAGATATCCGCAACGTACCATGGGAGGGTGGGAATGTGAGCGAGCTGGATGCTGTAAGTGTCAACGTACGCAGTTCATGCGAGATATACACTAACTTTGTACCTCCTCTCGTAGTTTGTCTCGGAAGAGCTGTACATTCACAGTAAATTGTTGATTGCAGACGACCAGATTGTTATCTGCGGCTCTGCTAATCTCAACGATCGGTCTCAGCTCGGAGATCACGACTCAGAAATTGCCATCATCATCCAGGATCCAGATTCTATCGACTCATATATGGACGGACGACCATGGCGCGCCTCTAGATTCGCCGCGTCTCTGCGCAGGGAGATCTTCCGCAAGCACCTTGGTCTGGTAGGACCCCAGGATCCGGAGCGGCCCAACCAGAACTACGAACCTGTTGGCGTTCCCAACGTGTATGACTGGGGTTCAAACGAGGACATGCAAGTAGCAGACCCATTGTCAGATGACTTCCAGAATCTATGGAACTGGCGCGCGAGGACAAACACCGAGGCGTTCGCAAAGATCTTCCACCCGGTTCCAGACGACAAGGTCAAGAACTGGAAGGAGTATGATGACTACTACTCACGCTTCTTTGGCCAAGATGCGAAGGACAAGAACAACGTAAAGCCGAGCTTGTACAAGTGGGGCCACGTCGTTGCAGAGAACTTCAGCCAGGGCGAGCAAGGTGTTCGTGAGGTCAAGGAGGTCTTGAGCACCATCAAGGGCACGCTTGTCGAGATGCCACTGCTTTTCTTGAAGGAGGAGGACATCGCAAAGGAGGGCGTCGGGCTTAACGCTATGACTGAAGTACGTTTACCCATGCACCAAGTGAATGTGGGATATATACTGACTTCGCGCCTTCTCACCTTTGCAGGAGCTATACACATGAGCTGCACACGTAGGGACGGCATCTGGAACTTCTGGGTGATAAATTATGAGTACATGACGGTTGGTGTGGATATGCGACAGTGCGACACAATGTCAAGCAAGCATAAGAAGAGGGAAATTTTAGTGCAACTTACCCTTATGAAGCTGTCTACGTGCTCTCTTCCCTGCTGAGACTTGTCTCACCAACGACAGAGACAAAGCAAAGATGTGAGATGAAGCAATAAGTTTTTCGGAACACTACTCTCGCCTTTCCTCAAGTTTTGCTGTGCAGACTTTGATTGAGAGCTGATCAAATTGAGACAAGGTCTGGGAAGAGGTTCGTCACAGCGCCGGCTAGGGTTCGCTACCAAGGGGGAGCAAGTTAGCGCAACCCAGCTATGGATTCGCGCCACGGGTGCTCGAGTTCCGCAGGTCGTTGTCGCACATAACTTATTGCGCAAACCTGCGAGGTTCTGCAGTGCGCGTGAGACCATGCCTCGATTCACAGCACGCAATGTTGTCATCGCAGTGAATATTCTATTGCTCACTGCGCTCTTCCTGCATCTCAAGCACCACTTATGGGATGAGCCGGCCGCCCCTGCATCGCAGCTCGGCCTATCGCGCTTTCCAGGTGAACTCGTCGACTCTGACTCGGGCCCCACACCTACACCGTCGCGCAACAAAGACGACAAGCACCTCCAAGTGAACGCGGGATCCAAGAAGCGGCGAACGGCGGTGGTGGTCGCGAGCCAGGCCTCGGAGAACGCGACATGGCTCACCGAGTACTTCCCCCAGTTCGAGAAGAATATATATCGAGTTGACGACCATGATGCGCCACTCACGGTGCCCATGAACAAGGGCAGAGAGAGCATGGTCTATCTCACGTACGTGTCTGCGTGTCTCTAGAGCATATACATCTTAACACTCGCCTTCCAGCTACATCATCGACCATTACGACAACCTCCCGGACAACGTCCTCTTTATCCACCCGAATCGATACCAATGGCATAACGACGACCCCGATTATGACGGCCTATCTATGCTGCGCCACTTCCAGCTACCATACCTCGAGAATGAAGGATACGTGAATATACGCTGCGCATGGTCGCTTGGGTGTCCGAACGAGATCAAGCCGCTCGCAGAGGAGGGCGAGCACAGGGAAGCTGTACATGCGGGTGGCGACTACAAACAAGCATTTCAGCATCTCTTTCCTGGCGAGGAAGTCCCGAGCGCGGTGGGCGTGAGCTGCTGCGCGCAGTTTGCTGCTACCAAAGAGAAGATACGGGAAAGGAAAAAGAGCGAGTATCAACGCTATAGGGGGTGGATCATGGACACCAATTTGAGCGACAGCATCAGTGGGCGCGTTCTAGAGTACTCGTGGCACAGTAAGTCCGATCTAAACTCTCAATTCAGTTTTTGTTGCCCTTCAATGCGGCTCTGCTGCATCCTACGAGCACTCCGCTAACCCGCACCAGTGATCTTCGGCAAACCTCCTGTCCATTGCCCTTCCGCGAAAGTATGTTACTGCAAGGTCTTCGGACTCTGCAACCTCACCTGCGAAGACAAAGGAAGCTGCGAGGGGAGATATGCGCTACCGCCCTTTTCGAGTCTACCTTCGAAATGGCCCTACGTCGGCTGGCAGGGCGAGAAAAGAGAGCGTGCTGGTCCAGAGGAGTGATTCACCCCATCAGACTCCGCGAAGATGATAAAGGAGCGCCCTCTCAACCAGGTCCTGTAAGACGAGCATCGGTAATCCACCGCATACACTTGTCCTGAGGTATCATTAGTCTGCAGCCAACCTGCAGAGGCCTTCCTCAACGAGACGGCCTGGGATACTGTACTACCCGCAGTCGAAACCTAGACAAGGAGTGTCCATTCATCATCCCGGGTTCGTCGGAAGCTTGCGGCTGCGGCCCAGACGCTGCAGCAATACATGCAATCAATCCAGAGGAGCTGCACTCAATACCGTTCGGTCGCCCTCGTACATCGGCAGCGTTCCCCGCACCTCTTGATTGATCAAGGCTGTATACTGTGCTGGTCGGCAGGCACTCCTACATGAATCTACCAGGGCCAAGGGCGTGCCCTGCAACTGATGGCGACTGAGGTCATTGTTGCTCGCGCCCTTGGTATCATATGCATACCGCTTATGCATGAACGGATCGTACCTGCCATGGTCAGGGAGGGTATCAGGCTGGAATTCTGACCAAATCACACCGACCAGCCCTCGTTGCAGCAAGGCTGAGACCTTTGACCGTTCAAGCCATGGACGATGGTGACATGGTTAGACGCGCCACGCACAGAAAGGAGCATATTACAAGGTGCCACTTCTCCGATATCGAAGGACCACAATATATCATCCTGACGGCCACACATCTGCCAGCCGCGTTGGCCTCTGCATGGGTGTATGGCCGAGGTCATCAAGGCTAGCTCGAGTGTGATGAGGCTCTTCGACCTCCGGACTCTCACATGATTGGCGGCTGCGCTAATCGATCCCAATGTGGTTAGGCAGAGCCGCATCTTGGTCTGGTCAACACCGCTCGACTTATACATTTTCCCTCGGCCTGAATATCACGCCTTCCTGATCTAGGTCATCCCATAAGGACAGCTTTAAAAAGGAGCCGGCGGTCCGATTGGCATCTTGATACGACACAGAGGCTCACAACCCCGCTTGAGTCCTACACACGATCGAGACGCGTGCCTCCAAAACTCAGCCTGCTCATCCGGAATGGATCTAGCCAACTCCGGACCCGTTACGTGTGCTCGCACTAGCTTTCAAATAATCCCTTACCTTGCCGCTTTATCGCTAGCCTGCAAACTTACCGTGCACGGCTGATGACGGGCCGTGCTACGTTTGATGCCAGCGCAGCTGATCAGGCCTTCCGAGCTCTTTCAACCGGCAGCAGAGCCGCATTACAGTCCGGGGAATTAAAACTTGCCTGAGCTATCCAATTCTGTCGCTTCCGCAATTACTCGCATGGAGGATCCCTCACGTGTCCTGTCGCCTGTGCCACTTGTTCCCCTTCGTCGTCAGGCATGACTGTCTCTTTTGACCGACTCCCATATGATATTTTGTTTCACATCGCCTTCAGCCTGCACCTTGACGACGTGGTCCATCTCTCACAAACATGCCACCACCTGCGAAACTTGTTAAACGAAAGCACGCTGTATCGTTCCCTCGTCGAGGTACAGGACCCTATGATGAAGACACTACCAACGCATACTGATACTGATTCAAGGCTCTCCCATATACCGAGGAAGCGCAGGCCGCTCGTGCAGGACAACTCACCTACAAGCAGGCACTGCAAGCAATTCACGATCGGCGGAATGCATTAGCCACGGCCCATCCCTTCTCAGCCCGCGTGTTGGGGAACGGCAGCGCCTTTCTATACCGTCAAGGTTTCGTCTGCGTGCAGTCAGGTGACACTATCTCTGTCGCATATGTGCGGTCACCTTCAAATTTAGTGCAATTGGATCTTAGCACTATTGTCCGGCCTGCACTAGAAGCATCATCTGCCTCGCCAGTAAGATTCAGACTTTCTATGCTTTACTATAGCGACGGTGTACTTGCGGTACACGCTGAGTCAGATGGTCGGCCCAACGTTGGACACGTCTTCGCCATTAGCACTGCGAAGGAGCCACCTAAAGGCAAGAGAGTCATCAGAAGAATTCAAGTTGCGACAAATTGTAAATTGTTTGTAAGGCACACATCTCAATATCTTTACTATGGTACGCATACTGGGATCGGCGACGATGGACACCATAAATGGGAGATCTCTGGAATTTCGCTTGACGAGCGATACACTTTACCGCGGACCGAACGACCGCTCTTGTTGGAGAACTTTCACGGTACTGACATCGGCTCAACTGTCGCTTTTGAGATCTTCAACGACCAGCTCCATGCTATATCTAATCAAGGAACATTCGAAGTGGAAGAAATTGACTGGACTTCATTCTATCACTGTGTGCGGTTCCCACTGAATAATCCTACTTCTGCTATGGTCGAGAAGAATGAGCGAGTCTACCGCCGACAGCACGCTCAAGGACCTATTCACGATTCTTGGACCGATCTTTCACTGCAGGCTTGCGAGCGCACAGATGAAGTCATGATCATAGAATCACGTCGAGAATGGGCACAAGCTTCATCAAGACAGTCGCGCACTTTCTACACCACGAATTTTGAAGTGCGGCGGAAACGTTCGTCCCGGTCATCTTCGCCTTCCGGCGACGAATCCTCCCTAGACCATCCTTTATTACCGGCGGGTGACCTCTATTTACCACTTCTGGACTCTACAAACAAGCCAAATTATATACCAACCCCGCCTCAATACAGCTGGTCGCGCCACCCCGAGTTTACTAAAGACGACATACCGCCTCGATCGTTCATCCTTGCAAGAACTAAGTTTCGAGCCTACAATTACGCTTGCACGTCATTTCTCGACATTGTAGAGGATGAGAGGTGCTGCGACGATCCATCCAAACCACCATGCTTAAGATTAAGAGTTGGTTCGCGACGTGAATGGTACCCCGACGACGGACAATCCGCGACCACGAAGGGCAAAGGGCGCCCTGACGACACCGAGCCCTGTGTCGATCATCGAACATCGTTCCGCAATTCTCCAATTCGGATGTGGCCTCCACCAGCTTCACGATGCTCATGTTCAGAACGCCTACACGACATCATCAACCCGCCGTTGACATCCGGCCCAAGCCACGCGCGATCAGTCATCGGTGTACTAGACGAGCGAACTCTGGTCTACATGGTCAAGCCAGGGAGATCGTATAGCGGCGCCGATGACAACACACTGGGCACCATCGTCGTGGTTGATTTCACGAGACCACAGAGGCCAACCGACACCACACTTATTCATCCGGTGACCATGGCTCAGTGTGACAGCATGTTGGATGAGGGCGCCAAAGTGGCAGGTGACTTTGATGCGTCCAATTGGACTTGGGCACCAAATCAGAAGAGCCTCTGTCAGAGCAGAACGTGTCGGTAGGTTGTTGGTTGCTCGTCGAAGGTGGAGGTATCTTTCAGCTCGAGAACGGGAGAACAAGAGCCTCATGTAGGCATCTGATCTGGGCGCACCATTTGCCTTGCTGCACGGCTGTGTGTAGTGCGTTGGCTCTGCGTCCGGTGGGTAACCCCACACGAGGCTGCAGTTCGCACGAGGCTGTGCGTGGACGCAACGTGATCGGTGATAAGCCCTGCAGTTGCAGTCTTCCTCGTGGCTAATGTCATGTACGCCCTTCGATGATCTTCAACAACTCCATCATCATCAATTTACATTTCATTCTAGACCAATCACGAACATTTCTGCGACAAGAACCAGCCAATGACACTGTCACATTGTGCCCTGCATGCGGCTAGATCCTTAGTTCTCATGCACAAGAACGAGTGGCTGCAGTTCATGTATCAGCATCAGAGCATCGTTATCCACAACTGACAAATGCTGTCCGTTACATGCTCAGGTCCTTCAAGATACATCTGACAGCTCACATCATCCACCGTAACCAGCATTCCCGCCACTGCCGCAGCTTTATCCAAGAAGGATCGCGCATGACTCCCCCCACGTTGACCCGTACTCTACTTGTGCCCAAAAGCAATATTGGGAACGGTCGAAGCAACCTTGCAAAGCAGGATGCTAAAGGCGCAAGGCCGAATCTCAAGCGCTCTCGTTACTCTCATGGAAGGGCCACGCAGGCAGTCAACATGTGGTCCGATACAGTTGAGATGACAATACAAAGGCGTAGGCCTGGAACGCCACAAGTTCTTGAGCCTCATCTCAAGAGCACTATTGTTGCACGCAAGACTCGGTGTAAGCTAAAGTCCCAATCAGGCTAGACGAAATGGCGCAATACTTGTAAGCTATCGATAAGCCCATCCAATCTACCATTTTTCTCCACGCCATGCGGCTTTGCGCAAGTCCTCCAAAATTCAATGGTCTAGGCGATTGACCAATCGTCGTGAGTATCGGCTTCATATCGGCTCCATACAGCTCGCATCGAACCACATTGATACTTCCGCTGCGAGTCGAGTCAGTGTACGCAGGCGAGCTGCATGCGCATCTGATAGCCGCCAAAAGGGCAAAGGGAAGAAGCAAAAATGGTACATATGCATGGGCCACGATATCAGCCGCATGTGGGATACTGATCTAACCATGTGGGCAGGTACATGCAGATTCGTCCTCGTTTAGGACGGGCATGAGCAAGAAAGAAGTGTATGCTCAGGTCTTGGATCAGGCCAGACTTTTATTCGACGGACAACGGAGTTGGGTATGCCGAGTCTTTTATTCCCATCCCATCCTATCGTATCCCAATTGGCCTCTTCCGCCATCCCCAAAATCTAGTCTCGTTCGACAATGTTCTTGCTAATGGTGACTAGATATGGTAAGCTCTCCAATAGCCTTAGCATCAACTCCGAAGTCTCTAATCAGCTGGGATGACAGTAACTTCTCAAACACTTCAGCCTTGCTATGGCATGCCTTCCACTCCCTGCCCTCGCCATCCAACGCCGTGAACTGGGCGGGGTTCTACTTCACCAACCCTTCAAAACCAGATGAACTCATCCTCGGCCCATTCCAAGGGCAGGTACGTCCCTTCTACCCACCTTACAAGCTTACGTTACCCTCACACCATTTCCTATACTATCCATTCCGTACAGCTTGCCACTTCATTTCCACTCCAAATGTCGGTCTTCCGCAACATCGATTACAAAGTCTGATAACTCTACAGGTAGCATGCCAAACCATCGCTTTCGGCCGCGGCGTATGCGGAACCGCCGCAGCCACACAAACAATACAACTCGTCCCTGATGTCGAGAAGTTTCCGGGACACATAGCGTGCGATGGTGCGACGAAGAGCGAGATTGTTGTGCCGATCGTGAAAACAGGCAAAGTACGTAGCACATCTCCTCTTCTGTCATGTCCTGTCCTGCGCTCGGTAGGGTAGAGATATCTGAGGACAATGAGTGAGAGGAGATTGGTATGGATATGTTACTGACGAGCTTGTGTTCAGGTCGTTGCGATCATCGACATTGATTGTGCCGAGTTGCATGGGTTTGGGAAAGAGGATCAAGAGGCGCTAGAGGAACTGGCGAGGTTACTTGCGGAGGCGTGCGACTTCTGACAAATGCCTGGGAAGATGTTGTCGGAAGTGTTATATACAACGAAACTCAAACACGAACACATTTATTAGTCGACATCACGTTGCACACTAGCACAGGAAGCTTTTGTTTTCGAACTTTGATAAGACTAAAGCACCTCATTAACATCATACACGTCATGAAGAATCTTCCGCAAAATGCGCGCAGATAGCAGCAGGACAATGAAGAGTGTACAATGCAGAACAGATGAACAAGACAGTGACTGGGAAGGAGACAGTGTGAGAGAAGACAACGAAGAAGACCCATGCGCCTTCCAAGTAACCACCCAAAAACAGCATGTACCCAGCCCATATTCACGTTGGTGAACCAAACGCCCGCCTGCAGACGACAGATGTGCAGCGCCATGATGAGGACCACGGAAGAGAGAAGAGAGAGCTCGAGATGCAAGGACCAGATGAAGGGAGGTCCCAATGCGCCACGTATGCTTATGCACCGAACAAAAAGCAGAATGAAGAACATTCATTATGGCTTTGGGCGCACCATGGAGCTTCCAACACTTCCGACGCGGCCGCTCGTCTTCCGCACGCCAGTCTTGCCCTCGGTGCTTCGGCGCACTGGACTCGAGCGAATCTTGCCCATGCTGATGCTTCCAACACCACTTCCACTTTTCTCCTTTGGTGTCTTGGGCCTGCCGCCAGCAGTGGGTGCGGTGTTCTCAGCATCACTCTCTTCGCCGAAGCCGAACGAGGTGTGTGTTACGGACGTCTGCACGACCGAAGTGGTGCTGAAGGCGCGGCGCTGCTTGTCCTTGGTGGTGGGGGATCGAGTTGGTGAGCGTGAAGACGTTCTCCGTGCGATCTGGCGAAGATGGTACTCCTCATCTGACTCGCCCTCAAACCTGCCGATCTCTGCGCGAACCTCTGTGGTCGTCTTTGTGAATGGCTCGTTCTCGTCGATTCGCTGAGGTGACTGTCGTGCGCTGCCGTTACCGTAGAGCTTGCTAGTCTTTCGCGGCTGACCCGGCGTGGGTGCCGGAAGATTGTCTTCTTGCACACCGAGGTGTGAATGCGCTGCATTGCCTCGCTCGTTCGACTCGATCTCGCCGAGGGCGACGCGCTTCTGAGATCCGTTGGGAGGAGTGAACGTCTGGCCATTGCTTGCGAGACGTTGCTTGCGCGGTGACTTGGTTGGGGTCGAGGGCATCATCTCTGCAAACTTGGCCTTCATGGTATCCTCATGCCACCACTCGCGGAATGTAGCCTGGTTCAGGTGGAGCCAATGTTGCTGAGGTCCGACGACCATGCCTGGACGCATGAAGCGCATGTAGGCAATGATCTCGTTGGCAGTGAAAGCATGCTTGTAGATCAGGTACGCTCCAATGAGGCATCCAGTTCGACCAAGTCCAGCTTTGCAGTGCACAGCAATACCCTTCTTGTGGACAGTGATCATCTCGTGTGCCAGATTGATAAACTTCCGCACCAGCGATAGAGGTGGGCATGTACCGTCATCGAAGATCATGTTCAAGTGCTGGATACCGAGCTTGGTGAAGTAGCTCGACGAGTAGAGCTCCGAGTTCAAGCGAACGACAAGACCAATGTTGCGAGCGCAGAAGTGTGAAAGAACATTCTTGAATGGGCCCGGAAGACCTGACCGTTGTACTTCAGCGATATTCGAGGGTAACGTTGCGTACATTGGGGAGGAAGCGGGGATTTCGTGCGTTGGTTGTTGCTGTGGCGAGGCAAAAGCGAGGAAGTTGGGTGTTACCCAGTTGAAGTCGCCCATGTCTACTCGTTCGAACTTTTCGTACCTGTGCTTGTTAGCGGAATCCATGCTTGCCAAGCTGACGACTCACTCTTCCAGACTGAAGTCCTTGAGGCCGCAAAGGCCCTCTTCCTTTGCTTTCCATACGCCGTAGATGACATCTTGGATGTTCAAAACGTAGTCGGCCTGGCTGTATCCCGCATCACGGAAGGGCATGCACGGCGGGTCCATCTGCGCAATGGGTGCGAGCGCCAGATGTGGTGGCCATGACTGGATAAGGACCATGTAGCATGCCAATATGCAGGCAGCGTTTGCGCGACCTATATTTGTCAGCATTGCGCTCGTCGCCTACTCCTGCAACGTCTCTTACTTCTCGAATCTGCATTGCTCCAGAAGACTACAGCCCTGTCCTCGTTTGCTGGATCGCCCAATACCTCATGCAGCTGCACGGCGAAGCGGTACAAGTGGCCGATGTGCAAGGGGCCAAAATCTCCGTGGAAAGCATTGTATAGCAGCGTCTTGTCAATGCTGAAGTACACGGGAGGATGCGCCTTAGCTCCGGCTGCAGTGGGACCAGCTTGCGCCCTGGCCGACCGCTTCGACGGTGACGCACTTTGCTTGGGGTACGGGAAGGGCGTGGTCGCATCGGGTGTGTGCGTATACGATGCTAGGTAGAGTCGGTCTTGTATATACTGGAAGGCAATCGGTGTAAGTGTGCCGTATTTTGACGTAATGTTTTGGTATTGTTGTGCTGCATACCTCGATAACTTGACCATAACTAGTCGTACTAGCGCGAGGCATTCTGGCAACTGGCCGTTGCGCAGACATGAAGTGGAAGGCGCTACCTCAGGTGATTGTCTTAGCAGAAGCGCGATTCTTCTGCCGTTGTGGTTGCTGGTGTCGGCGACCAATGCAAGTTCAGACGGAGAGGCGCGGGCGAGTGCGCAGCGCAAGTGGTGTCTATTTGTCTTCTGGAGCTGACGATGCAGAAATGGGGGCTACTGGACCTACAGGCCACGGCGGAAGGAATAGCAGTAAAGATGAGAGATGTCGATGGTGGAGGAGAGTGCTCTATACATGTCCAGTGTTGTATGTTTTGATGTTTATGATGGCCGGTGCACACCGCGCTAACGCCGTCCGGCCTAGGCTGTTTCGGACCGCGCATAACAACGCCCACCAACAACATCGAGGCCTTTCAAAGATCCTGGTCAAAGTCTTGAGGCATGAAGTCAGTATCTCCTTGTGATTATTATGTTGTGCTTTGGTGTCTTCGTTGCGTGTTGACATGAAGAGAGAACGCGATTGTTGACGCTACGCCATCAGGTACACGATGGATCTCTGTGTTGGTCACTGAGGGGACCATCGATTCTCATATTGCCACAGCACGTTCTGCTTCATCTCTCAGGGTCCAACCGACCTGTTGCAATCGAGAAGGGTTGCAGCGGGAGCTGGCGCTAGCGTCAATAACCGACGACCGCGACCGCGAGTCTGGTTCCACAACATCCATTGTCATCACACCACTTCTCATTTGCATTGCATTTCTGATAGTTCGCACCACAAGCAGTCCGAAGTCAATTGTCAATACCCACTGCGACTTGAGATGATCAGAAGAGGTAGGAATGAAGGATGGCTCAAGGAACCAATTGATGTTCTGCCAAAATGGGCAGTCTTCCATGGGGTCAAATTCAACAGTATCAGAATAGGACCTCTGCCTGGCTTCGAAGAGAGAGGTTCGACGGTGATTGCGGATCAGGAGCTGGTTGGAGGCAAAGTCGAAGTTCTTTTGCGCGTTCCAAAGGACCTGATCATCTCACGAGCGAACATCGACCTCTTCGCAAAATCGGATCGCCATCTGCGAGAAGTGCTTGCGGCTCTCGGCGAGTTCGGAAGGGTGCGATGGCCTTCGAAGCTGGTTTGCACTTAAAGACTAATATATGTGACAGACCACAAGAGGCGCAATCCTGATATTCCTGCTTATGCAAGCGACGCATTGCTGTTCGGACATCGACAAAGATATAGGTGTACTGAATCCTCTCACAGAGTACATCAAATTCTTGCCAGATGAGCTGCTGCCCACCTTCTGGACTGAAGAAGAGCAAGAGATGCTCGACGGAACCACTCTTCGACCAGCTATACGCGCGAAGCTCAACAGTCTACTACGCGAGTTTGAGTCGCTTCGGTCTGCTACAGAGTCGATAGACTGGTGTGCGAAGTACTGGTGGCATGAGGACAACGGAATGTTGACTTTCGAAGACTGGATGCTAGTCGATGCAATGTATCGATCTAGAGCTCTGGAGTTTCCAGGTGTGGGCGACTGTATGGTTCCTTGCGTAGATATGGCGAACCATGCTTCGGGAGATGCAACAGGGGCATTGTATGAGACTGATGAGGATGGCAACGGACTTCTCCTTCTTTGGGACAACAAGACTATTTCTGACGGAGGCGAGGTCACTATCACGTAAGTCCACATGCTCAGTCACAACATAGACATGCTCACATGCACAGATATGGCGATGACAAGGGTGCCTGTGAGAACATCTTCTCTTACGGCTTCCTCGAAGACAACATGACATCTGCCAAGGTCATGTTCCTGCACCTCGACATACCCGACGACGACCCTCTCAGGCCAGCCAAGATCTTCGTTTCGGTTGCGGCACCAGGCTTTCGCATGTTCGACAAAGCCGATAGTGTCGACTGGGAAAGCGACTTCATCTGGTTGGTCGTGGTCAACGAAGAAGATGGACTCGACTTCAAGATCAGGCAGACGACTGATGGCAAGCGCGAAATCCAGGCTTTCTGGAAGGAGCGGGAATTGAATGACACAACCAACCTGCGACAGTACTTGGAAGAGGATCCAGCTTGGGACGTCTTTCAGTTGCGTGCCACAGTACTACTGCAGAACCGCCTGGAGGCGCAGATCGAGGTGGCTCAAGCAGCGCAGGAGGTTCTTCCGGATGCTTCGGTCCGGGATGTCCCGCGGAGGCTTGCTGAGCGTTTACGCAGCCTTGAGCTGGATATGCTGCAGCGCGCTTCGTCGGCCTTTGAATATCAGGTAAGCACGATTCCATCGTCTGTTACCCCGCGATATGGGCCGCAACTCAAGCTCCACGACGACCCATGACACGTTTTTGGCTCGAGAGTCTCTTTGACATGAACCTCACGTTTGGGTCGCTCGATCTGTCATGACCCAAGCTGCAAGCACGCGCTTAGTGGTCCAGCGAACTGAAGCCCCGGAGCTGCTCCGAGCGCCGCTTTCAACATGGGCTGACGTGCACAGAAATCGAAACTTCTTGAGTCGCCAGTCGTGCTTCAATATCTAGGCATAGTTGGAGGATACGCGGAGGAAGACTTTTCATGACCGTAAAGATCCCACATTCGCATACCTTGCGCAGATCCAGGCCCCATATTCGAGAAATGTGGCGGCCACGCGTGTAGATGAAGTGGTTGCACAATCTAATTTCTCGTGCTACCACACGCTCTTGACTTCCCTGCTCAAGCGATCAGGAACAGCGGCTGTTAGGGAGATCCTGCCAGCAGTGCTTCTGCCATGGAATGCTGTATCGAAGCATCGCTTACCGTCCAGTCACACGTGAGCCGTATACCGTGCAATGCGCACCTTCCCATCAGCACTCGCCGTGCCTGCCTTATACGACGCATCAGGCCACATGCGAGGCAAGTTTGGCGCAGCTCTGCTTTGATGGTGGTGAACGCTGTTGCACATCGGGCCTCACTGATAGGCTTCTATACAGTAAGATAGGTGTCGTGTCCGCACTCCCGGAACAGCAGTCACGATGCGGATACTTCCTCAACCCTATAGACAGGAACATGTACTCTGTCTATCAGCTATATGACACCCAGGAATTTCCATAGACCAGTGTTGATCGTTGAGTGCTGCCACATTGATCTGCACTTTTGGTCGTCTTGGCTTCGATCAGTGACTCTAAAGCATTGTCCAAGCATCAGCGCATCCCGGAGGATATATTCGGTCTATTAAGAGTTATAGACATGGGCGACGCTGACAACACGCGGTAGCGCCATCGTCCAATCAGCACCTTGCTGTTTCCAGCTTCTGGAAGAATGGTTGAATAGCACTAGGCTCCATACATCGCAGCAGGCGAGATGGCCGTTGAGGCGTGATCAGTCCACTGTGGCACGTGAAGTGGTCGAGCGACAAGGACATTACAGCACCAGCAGCCGCTGTGCCCTCAGCGAATCGTCTCCTAGGAGTGATGCCTATGTGAACGACATTCGTTCTGATGAAGCCAGGAACTGAGGTGCATCCCGAGATCGCTGCGGCTGTTGGGCAACCCCGGAGACTGGTCAGCCAGCAAGCTGCACCGTGGCACGGGCTGCTATCAAGTCATTCGGGCCGGCTTCCATGGTTAGGGCTCAGGTGTGCAGCATCGTGAAGCTGCTCAGATGTCACCCCGCAACGCCATGGAGAGGCTGCAATCGAGCGAAGTGCTGAGCAGCGTGATGATGTGTGACGAGCGCCCCGTTGAAGTCGGCCCATCCCCCGCATGTTGATCGTGGGTGCGCTATGGGGTGCTACGGGGTTAGTGGCAAGTGGTGCACGAAAAAGCATCGGCGAGGATGTGTCGTTCATGCCTTCCTTAGCAAGGATGGCGCCTGCCTTTACTCCCCGCAGCCGCCCCAGTCCATTGACCCCGGTGTCCACTAAAACTAGCGCAAGCGCGCAGCTTACTTGTGTCCCAGCCATCCCACCCATTCTTCCGCACACCCTTTTCACTCGCGGGCCCTTTATGCACCGGCCTTCGTCCACGTTCCACACGCGCGATCTGTTACACTTCAACACCAAGAATACCAGCAAACGTCGACGTTTCGCTTCGTCATCCTTCCAGCTACCGGTACACCGGATGACAGGTAGCGCGCCGACCGGTCACTAAACCCCTCGGGCCCCTTGAACTGAAGAAGACGCACCCAAACACCGCAGAACGTCAAGGACAACCGCAATCATGCCTGGAATTCTGCCTATGAAGGTGATCAAAGTCGGGTCAAATTGCCAGGCCCGCATCGCGCAAGCCTGCGACCGATGTCGCTCCAAAAAGATACGCTGCGATGGCATTCGCCCCAGCTGCACGCAATGCACCAACGTCGGATTCGAGTGCAAGACCAGCGACAAGCTGAGCCGTCGCGCCTTCCCCAGAGGATACACAGAATCGCTGGAGGAGCGCGTGCGGCTGTTGGAAGCTGAGGTGCGCGAGCTCAAGGAGCTGCTCGACGAGAAGGACGAGAAGATCGACATGCTTTCCCGCATACACTCAAACTCTCCGTCTGCACATTCCGGGGCAAGACGCCTCTCGATACCGACACCGCCATCTTCTGAGCCGCGAGAAGACTCGCAAGAGAAAGACGAGACCTTCAAGGTGCAGCAATCGCCGCTGCTCCTCGATGACGCAAACAGCGACTCTTATTTTGCAGGCAGTTCGAGCGGACGAACTCTTGTTGGTACGTTTTCCTTTCCCACCTTTTGTTTTAATTCGACTTCTAACATTTAATAGAGGCTTTCAAACAGAAGGCGCAGGAGACAGGCAGATTATCTGCCGAAGTCAACTCCAATGCCTTTTTCGGTACTAGGGGTGCAAAGTCTTCCACTGGCCCAAAGCGCATTGTCTCATTCAAGGCCCCTCCTCGCCTGGTGTCTGACCAGATGATCAACATTTTCTTCCAGGAGTGGGCACCACTCTTCCCCGTTCTTCATCGTCCCACATTCCTCGGCCTATATGAGCAATATGTGTCCAGCCCCGACGCAATGAACGACAAGAAGTCCATCGCACAGCTCAACCTTGTCTTTGGAATTGCTGCTTTGTCAAGCGACGTATGCATCCCCTCTTCTCTCCTACATGATCATCATACTGACTTCAACAAGCCCCGTGATGGCCAGGATGTGGGCTCATTCGAAGCTCAATGGCAGAGCGCGCTTGAGAGCTTCCTCATGGACAATGACATGGTCACCCTGCAATGTCTTGTCCTTGCCCAGATATTCTCTCTGCTGCGGGCTGACTACTCTCGGCTGCTCAAGTACAAGGGCTTGGCCATTGGCTTGTCGCAACGGCTTGGCCTACATCAATCACAGAAGCGATTCGCTCTTGGTGCCTTGACCAGCGAGACAAGGAAGAAGGTCTTCTGGACTCTGTACACCGTTGACTGGTGAGCATCTGCCAACCGTTTCCACCTCTTAGCCGTCGCTGACTCCACCACAGCATTTCCGCTGCCCATCTTGGCCTACCCAAGCTGATCAGGGACGAAGATGTGCACTGCGAGTATCCGGCAGATGCCGACGACGAATACGTCACCGAGAAAGGCTTCCTCCCCACCCTACCCGGAGAGTACACCAAGTTGTCGAGCGCACTAGCCCTCTTCCGCATGACACGCATCCTCGGAAAGGCCATCATTGAGCTGTACCCCGCGTCGACCTCGCATGAGATCTCCTTCCGTACCGTCGCATTGCTTGCTGATGAGCTCGAGGAGTGGTCGCAGAATCTCGCCCCTCACCTCAAGCTTACCTTTGCGCAAGACAAGCCTAGCACTAATGTGACCAGCAGCCGGGCGCCCATTCTCGTATGTATACCATTAGTTCCCGTCCTTCGCGCGCGATGCTAATTGTTGTAGTCTTTGGCGTACCACCACACCCGCTCGCTCATCTACCGCCCAGTCGTTGTTGCTAACCTTGGCGACAAGGGCTCATCGGCTGTCGTTGCCGTCGGCGGTGCTTGCAAGCACATCATCCAAATCGTTCAGCTCCTTGATGAGCGAAAGTTGAGCCTGTCCTTCTGTCTCAACCGCAACGAGATTCTTGTGCAGGCCGGGTTCGGTCTGCTGTACCAAACGCTTGACCTCGCTCGCGATGGCAAGCTAATCAAGGACTGCAACCGTCTTGTCTGTTTCGTCATGGACATGCTCGAATCCGGCAATGCCGCTGGGTACACAGACTTCCGCCGAATTGGTTGCACTTTGGTTGCCGTCCCTCGTGTGGAGCAGATGGCTGTCCCGCCGCTGTCCCGACATAACCCCGAAAGCCACATGGGCGCCCCTTCCGACACGTTCCGCGCCACGCAAAAGACGATGAAGGCTATCGCAGCCCGCTTTTCGCCTGGTGCTATCAAGAACAATCGCCATGAGCCTCAACAAGCGCGACGTGCGACAGTGCCTACAATTTCACCAAACATTGGTGCACACGCCAATCCTTCATCGACAAGCCTGTCATCCGTCCGGTCTGAGCCACACACTGCTCGTTCCGAGCCTATCTTGAGTCCACTCTCGCACAGAGCCTCGTTCTCCATGCCAGATAACAAGCGCCGTCCAAGCCAGCAGCTTGTCCAAGCTAATCAGCACAAGAACATCGACTATCTTTCGTTCGCTAACGACCCGCTTGCTAGTTACGCGCTAAATGCCAATCAAGGCGTCAAGTCAGAGGTATCGAGCTCTGACTGGGAACGACTTCTATCCTCTCTCGACAATGGTCAGACGAACATTTACGACACTATCTACGGTGGTCCGCCAGCGGATGCGCTTCTCGAGATGTCGGCGCCACTTTCCGCTGCAGCCGAGAGCAACGTCGCGTGGTCGCCGAACGCATGGAACTGGAGCACATACAACGAGCAAAACCCACCGCAAAGTGTCCTCAGCTTCAGCGACGAGAGCTTGACCAGTGGTGAAGAGTTTAGCAGCAACTCTTACGACCTTGGCTCGACACCTGGAAGCGATAGACTATACCCCGGCATCATGATCCCAGACATGGGCACACCCACCGCTCTAGGTGGACTTGACGGAAACTTCGGATTGTAGTAATATTCAACACGGAAGACAAAATGACACGACGATATGATGGGACATGGAGTTGACGGAGTATCAGGGGCGTATGATGTTGATTCCTTTCGCTACCTTGTCGGCATCGCCTTTCGGCTTTTGGATCTTTGCTGGACTTCTTTCCTGAGATACCAAGCTCTCTGGAGCATCATTTGACTTACACGGAACATATAATGATGATCTAGCTTTATCTTTACAATGTACATCTTCCCACCTTCACATTGACTATCTTTGCACCGTGCCAGGCAACAACATTGCATTCAGACTCACATGCCCACTACCGACTGAGCCGCTCACCGACGTCATACATCTCCAAATGACCGACGTCAACATTCATCGGATCGTCGTCAACAAAGCTTCAAGGACACCGACAGTCCAGATTTCGCCGACCCAAAGCATGCATCTGCCTGCAACTTACCCAGCTAAGATCCCAAACCCTCCCTTGCGATCCCTTGCTCCCAATACAGCTACAAGATGGCGCAAGTGGCACGTACAGCTTCACATCTTGGAATGCACCCCGCAAGTCTCGGTCCGCATCCGTACCCCAGATTCCAAGAGAAGACTACCCACCAAACTCAGACTGGACGAGTCAATGAACCTAACCAAGATTAAGGGACGGACGAGGCCAGATGTTGGCCTTGCGGAAGGAGCTCCGTGGCCAAACGGCAATTTCTGATGCTGGGCCTCGTGAGCTGTGCCATGTTGAGAGCAGTGTGATCGAACCACTGAACTTCTCCGGTGGATGAAGCTCGTGACTTGACACTTGGTCGCAGTAACAGCACACATATGCACATGCACCGTGGATCTACATTCGCTTTTTCTCCAACCCGTGCTGGGTCCTGCCCTGTGCTTTCCACTCCACCATAGCACTCCACTCCACTTACTGTGGAGTCGAAACCTGGAGCGCTATGTTCACACAAAGCCGGACCCAGAGAGACTTCCCTGCGTTATCTACTTCCTGCCACTTACTCCCATTGCTCTTCATAGTACGCGACTCGTCTGCAGCGACTGAAAGCAACATATCCACTACACAGACCACAATTCATCTATCCGTGCCAACAATCTCCACACCGGTAATCACAGCATCACACACATCAAGCGCGCATTCGGAGCAGCGGAAGAATACTCAGCACCCCCCAGGCGCCACAGTCCGGATCGGGAGTGTGACTAAGAATGAAATGAGACAAGTGTGGCTTGGCGCACGTGGCAGATCGCGGGGGTGGGAAGGACATGGCGTTGGGTGTGCGCTTACGTCGAGGTTAGTCAGAGTGTAGCAGCGGGGATGATGCGTGTGGCTTTGTGTGTGTGGGAATAAGCCGCCGTGGTAAAGAAAAGCAACGGGAACCTGGGTGCAGCTGGTAGGTCAGTTGTGCTGTGGATGCAGCTGGTAGGTTAGTTCATCTGCGGTTTCAAGATGCGAAGCTCAATGAGTCGGCGTTCATCAAAGCCATTGTGAGCAGCAACTTCGTCACGATAGCTAAACGGGGACTTTGAGTGAAGATCTTAAACTTGAATCAAGAATTATCTAGCTCGCTTCCTGCCAATCAAGTGTGCTCCGACAATCTTCGGACAGGCTCCCACGATGCGCGCATCTGGTGTTGAGGGGCTATCTGTACCACGCCATTGTGTCATGGATAGCCCGTGTCTCGACTCCTGGTGTGCATGGCAAGCTAGACAGGTGCTTTCGTGAAGAGGTTGAGTTGCGGGGTGTGCACGATTGCATCACGCCATGTCGTCCGACCGAGAGTAGGGCCGATCCCATGGTGCGGTGCTGGACGTGAGACTGAGACATGGTTTCGGTCGGAGAGAGTCGGAAGGCAGAAGCGAGATGCTTGTTTGTGAGTCCGAATCGAGTCAAGGGGTTGTGTGCAGGGCTCGAGGATCCACTGTCGTGCTTGAAGCTGATCCTACCCCGTGGATATCCGTTGACGGCGGTAAGGCTGCTGTTCGGTAGAGTGGAGAGATAGCAAACATACGCCCGATATTCGCCATGTGCGCACTAGCATCAAGGGTCTGATTTCCCCAAAGCGGTGGTCCGACCAGGCGCCCTGCATCTCGTCTCCAGGACGGACGTTTAACGCAGGAACTCGGAGTTGAGGTAGTCGACGAATACCTCCTTGACCCGTGCTTTGGAGAGGCTGTGCTGGCGATTCATGGAGATGAATTGGCGCCGTATGCGCTGCAGCTGCGGCAGGGTCATGGGTGTGGCTGGAAGCTCAATTGGCTTATCCACGTCCTGTACTTTGATCGAGCCTCCGCCTTCTCCTTCGTGATCTTTTTGGTATGTCAGGATCTGAGCGAGAATGTCAGACGTGGTCTTGTCGAGCTCGTAGAGGTAGTTCTGCTCCGTTGCGGGTTTCTAGACGCTTCAGCTGAAGACTCAGCGTAGGCTCGTGAGATACGCACCAGCACTGTCGCCATGTTCGGCTTGACGACCTTCATCTTGCCGTCGCTGCCAATGAGAGCTTCCCACATCTGATCGCAAGGCGGCGTTGGGTCCTCCTCCACCACGATGAACAGTGGGCTGTCCCAGCGTGTCATGCCATTTGGCTCCTCGTACCTGAAAATGAGATTCTCGAAGTCTTCCTCATCATACCCGCCACTGCTGTCCTTGTCTGCTAGTAGCTTCTTGTTGTTCTCGCGACATCGCTCGGCTGGGGTTCCTATGTGCAACTCTTGAGCTGTCAGCTTCCCTTGCGCCGATCTGATGGTATTGCTGAGACTGACCACGCAGCTTGGAGTCTGCACCGCCTTGGCCTCGCAGTACAGCTGATAGCGGAAACCCTTGATGTAGTTCAGTCCATCGGCAATCACAATGTCATCGCGCGACAGCACTCTCTTCACGGCAGAATATTCCTCCGCGCGCGCGTCCTTCTCTGCTTTGGCAGTGTGGTAGACACTGCGCGGAACACCGAGTGTCTGATCGCTGATAAGATGGACTCTGAGGCGACTGACGCGTGCATCGGTGCCTGCGCTCGCGATCTTGGACCCAAAGTATTCCTTGAGTTGGAGAGCGCGCGTTGTCTTCCCCGCGGAGGGGTAGCCTGGGGAAATTAGCGAGCGCGGGCGGAGGAAGGAGCGGAGGACGCACCGCTGATGAGGACGAGCTGTGCGCGTTAGTCGTGAGCGCTGGGCAGGCGCGACGGAGGGCTTACTGGCATATTTCTACCTCGACTGCGCAGCTCAGGCTGTCGATATCCGCGCCAGAAAACACCAAGATCACGCCTACAACGGGTCTAGTCAAACAGGCGTCCAGGGCTCGAGACGAGACTGCTGGCGGTAGGGTCGGTAAATTTTCCGGCAGCGAATGACGTTACTTGACACGCTCTTACAATCGCCGTTTTTCCACCAAGCCTCGGCTCATAGCCCACCAATACTGCCCTATCTTGGTCGCCCTTCTGCCGCTCAAGTACGTATCTACCTCTGCCTTCTCCCGGCCTTCAGCCTTGTTCGAATATCGACGGCGTATATCCCCACTATCCAGATACAGAGCGGAGCGACAACCTGGACCGTCTGTGTTTGAGAAGTAATTGACTCGCATATTAACGACCGCCCGTTCGCTACCGCCCGTTCGCTACCGCCCATCGAACGAGTCTATACCACCCGCCTCATCTGGTACGCACTACGGTACATTAACCTGTCACGCCTTCCCCGTACCACGATCCACGCCTCCGACGTGTCATCACCTCACTGTCGATACCTCTTTCGACGGCCAGCACATCACTTCGTCCGACATGTCGAGACAACAGCCAGCCCCGACTTACACCCACGCTCCGCGGCCCGCCTTTGCTCCGCTCCAGTCGACTGGCACCTCGCACACCTCGAGCTATAGCAGCACCACGAGCCTTGCCTCCCGAGCATCGACATCGTCAGTGCCGCTGAACTCGCCTACGTCCAGCCAGCCGCAACACTTCTTTGGCTCCATGAACCAACACTCACAGCAACAACAGCCTCATGGCCCACAAAGACACCCAAGTTTCGAGTACCACCCAAACAGACAGGGAGCTGGCCAGACGGCTGCCGAGACCACCAATTACCTCAGCCAGATGGCCCTGCTGAACGAGGCGGCAAAGCGTGCACAGATGGCTGTTGTCATGCGGGATATTGGGGAAATGGAGCTCTAAGCCTATGCCGCAGTCTGTCTCTCTCCAGCCTCTACCTGCCATATCTGCCATATCTGCCATACCACAGCGAAGGCATTTGCTGTTTTCAGGCGTGTGGGTACCCTCGGCCTCTACTCGGAGCACATCTTACCCCAAATCGAGTGGGTCCATCCGGCAAAACCAAAAATCGTTGCGACCATACGCTTCACGACACGTTTCCTTCAACGAGATTCGTGGGCGGAATAATTTCGCAAACTCGTCCCTGCCATTGCTCGGACCCACAAGGCCTTATGCGTCCCGGCCCGACATGGAGAACCGTCCGATAAGGGCCCAACTTGCGCTATCGCCTTTCACATGGCACCAAACGGAACGGTCTACATTTCACCTTGTATATACTATCTCCAGCACGGAGCCCACGTCTCCGCATTACCATTGATTTCTCGCTTCATGGCCTTCATTTGCGTTCGATATACCTTTGCACCCGGAGTTGTTCTACGATCTGTCGGCTATACATCGCTATCATATGTTCCCTTGTGTTTTGTTCGATTCGGAAGTTCCTAATGCAGGGATCTGAGCGACTTTTGTTCAGATGGCTTGTGCATATCTTTGCGAATCAGCTCTGTATAGATAATGAAAAGAATTCTCTCCTGCGAAGTATTCGTCTGGTGCGCATACTTATCAAGCACTTTACTGAGCATGACAATGCGCGTTATCACGCAACCGAGGGTTACAGACTGCAAGACGGCCATGCAAACAAGGCCTAGACTGGTCTCACAGTGTTTCCAGGGTACTGGTCAGACTGAAAACTTGTTTGATGCATTGCCTCGAGTCTTGGAAAACACGTGAAGGCGATAAACATGATAGAACTGTGCCCACGTGGCGCAAAAGTTAGACTCGACCGGTGCAGTATGCCCGAAACATTGTCGCTCACACATGCATATATATGCAATAGGCCTGAATCAGAAAGATGTCGTGGTTACCCAATTGTACATAGTCAAGAAGGAGGAATTCAAGCGACTGATTTCCCCACTCCTCTCGCCTCTGGCTTCGGGAAGCAGTTCGACGACAGCGATACATCGACTCGACTAACGCCTGTGAGTTGGAGCACACATCTACTCGCGCAGTGAAATTCAGGATATCAAAGTCTATCATAAAACACTATCTCGTGATGGCTGGATGAAACGTTACATGCGATGTCTAGTACCATCCTTCCCACCTACTTCCCATCGCTCCATCGCCAAGTCATTCCCCAACCGGCCTTCTTCTTTCCACGAGATCGATTCCTCGCCGCTCTTCACCGCCCAAGACACACTCGTACATCACTGTCTAAAATCCCTGTCCATTCAGACTCCCAAACTCCGTTCCGCTGTACATCCCGCTCTGCGGCACCCACCCCCCAAAACTATCCGCCGTCATGTCGTTCCAGAGATACAAATCGCCGTTCTGAAACGCAGCTGTGAAGTCGCCTATATCCGGCGTGAAAGTAGCTGGATCGCCCATCTGCCCTGCTGCCGACGTCGAAGTATCGAGCGGCCATGGCTGATAGGGTGACGGAGAAGGCAGAGGATACGTCGGCAATTGTCCAGCTTGTTGTTGATTCGTCATGCTGGTGTTGACGGCATGGAGGGAGGTGGATGGGGCATCTTGTGTTTTCGGTTCCGCAAACATCGGCGTCTGATTCCCGCTCGCATCCGCACTCGCACTTTCCTCCACCTTCCTGCGCTTCAAATGCCGTCCCTCCTCTCTCCACTGTCTATACTCGTCTCTCCAGCTTTTCAGCTTCGCTTCCAGCACGAACGTCCAGTGGCTGGGTATTCGGCATTTCTGCGGTCCCACGGCTTCTTTGGACCGCGCGAGGACGGTGTCGAGGTAGAAATCGACCTTCAAGCTTTGTGAGTCGAGAAGTTCTTCCATCTCGGCGTCTGTGCCGACGGCGTAGTCGGCTTTCATGAGCGCGACGAGCGCGTAGATGGCGCGGACGAAGAGGACGTTTGGAGCGCGCTGGAGCCGCAAGATGGGGATTTCGATGAAGCAGTCTAGGATGGCTTGGGCGGCGCCGATGCATTTTGTGGTTGCGTTGATTTGCAATGCGGATCGCGAGAGCAGGGATTCAGGCTGGACGCAGTCGTCGTCTAGAGCGGGGAGTGTTAGATGGCGATTTCGGAACTCGGTCACGTCGTAGCGACCGCCGTCCATGCCGAACTCCCACATTGAGAGCATGTTTTGGTAGTATTCGATGGTCATGAAGAGGGTCATGACATCGTCTGAGACGGACTTTCGCCAGTCTTGCATTCGTCGGTCGAAGATGCGGAGGATGATTTGCATTCTTAGTTCGGAGAGACTGAAGCTTGTACTTGCATCGTCGAAGCCGAAGGCGGTGTTTGCCTCATCGGCGATCCTCTGTAGCTTGAGCCATGCGATCGTTCTTCGGTCCTCGAGCAGTTTCGACTTGTCCAACATGATGACACATTCCTCCATCCAACTGTTGAAGAGCAAAATGTTCGGCCGCTTCAGTCTCATTGAGAATCCCGCGCTGATCACGTACAGTGTAAGCACAGTCCGGCAGTGTTCCAATAATTCTTCCGGCGACGAGATCTTTTGCAGCGATCTGATAGCTCGCTTTGGTAGCTGTTCGTGTGTTCTCGGTTTCGACGCCAACCCTAGCTCTAAAGCCATGGAAGCGGCCATGTTGACCCACTGATAAATTTGAAGCTGGCCAGGCGTCTTAGGTGGAGAGTAAAACGCCACGGTAACGAGCATCGCTTGTATAGACTGCACAGACTTCTCGCCATTGATGAAAGCAGATCGCGCGTATAGATAGACAGCTTCCTCATGCAGTTTGTCGGATAGCTCTGAGCCTTTCGAGTGTGCCGCCGCAGCCATGACCGCATGGAATAGAGATGGCTTGTTTGCTCGTAGCTCGTACACTGTCCATTGTCGAGGAATAGTAATGCCAGGACAGGCATTAACCAGGTCGTTCCGCCATATGCTCATCAGTTCTTCGGCCATGTGCTGTGAAATTATGCCGCGTTCGACGATATCGTTATCGGCGGGGCCAATGAGATCTTTGGGCCCGCACTTTGCTGCAGGAGCATTCTTATCCTCCGGTGGCTGCAAAGGCCATGGCGCAGTAACGGACGATGTCGTGGTCGCTGATGTGTTGCCGCGCAAAGAGGATTCAATTGGTGTCAACTTCTCATCATGTTGTGCCTCCTCGTCAGAAGCCTCATCTCCGGTTTCGTGATCGCTGATGTCACTAGACGCTCGATTGTTGGTCGACTTGAGAAGGTCCCGCATTTGCTTGATCTCTTTTTCCAGCTCAGTCACCCGCACGTCCGTTCTCTTTCTTTGCCTTCTCTTCGCCGGAGGCGCAAACACACATGCCCTCCCAGCTTTTGCGCATCGCTGACATTGAGTGGAACCCACATCTGGGTTCACCAAACACCGCACTTTTGATAGTCGACAAGCCTCACAGGCTCGATTTAAGGCCTGCTCTGTTGATCGTTGAGGTTTCTCTGGTTCTGGGCTTTTGACAGGAGTCAAGGTGGTATAAAAGTTCCCTGTGTCGACTCCTTCGGTAGACATGATGACGGTGCTGAATAGGGCGGTATTATGATCCGATTGGGCCCCAATTGAATCTTACCCTCGCAACTTCTGCGTGACAAGCAATGATGGGGCCAGGTTTGTGACGATTCCGTGAGTTTGGTCGCTTTCGATGTTTCGGTTACGCCCAATCGTGATTCATCATCACCCAGGAGAACGAGGAGTGACTGACATGCGTGTTGCAGTGCGTCCAAATCACAAACAACAGTTACAGAATAGCCAAGAAAAGCACGAGATATGAGATGTGTAATCCTTAAGACCGGTGTTGCAGGTGTTGAGGCGAGACGGTCGATGGACTTCTGTCGCCTTGAAGCTGCGGAAAGGAAGTCAGACAGGGTCTGAATGCACTAAAGCCAAATAGGAAGTGACCCACGCGTCTTTCCATCCTCGAAGCCAGCAACCCAAATTCGTGTATACAGGTCACTCTATTAGCTCAGTTCGTACCTGCGGACCGAATTAAATATCTCGAAGGACCTCGAAAGGTTGTGCGAGCTATGAATCGTCTCGTCAGAGTCGCGCTGTGGGATTTGCACGACGTCGGCTACATGCAGACAGCAGCCAGCGAGCAAGTACGCAATACTGCTATCATTCAGAACATTGCGAGGATGATTTTGCATCAGTTTTCACGATAACACCATCTCACAGGAGGGTTTGCTGGATGCTAGACGCACCGTCGATTCCTTTTCGTCGGGAAACATAATTGCCCGCCTAACGGTTTGTCAATTCGTAGGGCGTTGACACGCTCGAAGGTGACTGTTCTGCCACTCTCATTCCTCGCTTCTTTCCTTCATACCGTCGGTTCTACGACAATTCGTAGCTACAAAACGCACACCTTTTGACCAGGAAGCTCAGAATTCAGCTCGGGGGGAGGTCGCGTTTCAATCATGGGCGACACCAATCGATCGCAGCGTACCAATGGATCGAGCTCAATGCAACAGACATGCACGAAAACTCAAAATATAATTAGGATGGACTTGGAGGATGCAACAATTCATTCTGGATATCACACACGCTGCTTGAGCAAAGTTCGAATACACATCAATCGTTACGTTAATCTCATCGAACTATTTGCGATAACGCTATTCCGAATGGTCCTCTAGCAGAGCCAGAACCAGACCTTCTCCAACATGTTCCTGGGAATCTGCTCAGGCCAAACCTCGGCATCGAGCGCGGCCTTGCCACTCCAGATATCAGCCTCAGCAGGCTTGACCATCTTGGTGCGCTTGAAGACCTTCCAGAATCCGAACAGGAGAGCGTAGATCAAGATGCCGATGTAGGCGGTGAAGAAGCTGGTCAGCTGGTCAGGTCCCCATGGGGTCTGAGTGAAAACCTTGAAACCGTTGAAGACAATGATCAAGCTGAAGTACACGAATGCAGTCCATGCAATGTATGGCTGCCACTTCGCCCTGAAGACCAAAGTGCTGCGCTCGATACCCTGCGCGGCAAGGGCCCTACGAAACCCGAGATAAGCGAGGATGATTGAGTTCCAAGTGAAGAGCTGGGCGATGGTGGTCAAGTTCTGGAACCAGAGGAAAACTTTGTTGGCGCCAGTGGAGACCGACATGAATGTGATCAAAGAGATGGAAGCGGTGATCAGCACACAGTAGTATGGGACACCGTTCTTGGAGCATTTGAGAAGGAACCTGGGAGCCTGTCTGTTCTGGGCAATACCGAAGAGATAACGGGAGCCTGTGTACAGGAAGGCGTTGCCGGACGAGGTTGCCGAGGTCAGAACGACAGCGTTGATGATGTGCGGCAGAACGGGGATTGAAGCGTTCTTCATCGCAATAACCCATGGAGAAGACTGCGCACCCTTCGCGTTCTCATTGGTGAGCTGAGGATCAGAAGACGAGATGCAGACACCGATAATGAAGGATCCAAAAATATAGAAGAACATAATACGCCAGAAGACACGACGAACTGCCTTGGGGATGTTCTTCCGCGGGTTGGCAGCCTCACCAGCGGCGACAGCCACCATCTCGACGCCACCGTAGGAGAAGGCGGCGTTCACGAGTGTCGACCACAGACCGGTGAAGCGACCGGTTGCACCAGTGCCAACGTATTCCTTCATAGCGCCTTCCTTCCAGTACCTGAAGCCTCGACGATCGTGATCGGGCGCACCACCGAGCATGATGACCAGACCAGCAAGGAGCAAGCCGAGGATGGTGATGATCTTGATCGACGCGAAGATGAACTCCGCCTCTCCGTAGATCTGGACAGCGAAGATGTTGAGGCACAAAATGATGACGATGATGATGCCAATCCAGATTGCTGGATTATATTTTTCTTCTGTATCCCAGAAAGAGACAAGGACGGCGGCAGCGGAAATTTCGGCGCAAAGTGTAATGGCACATGAGTACCAGTTGTTCCACCCAACAGCAAAACCAAGAGCGGGGTCGGCGTAGCGGGCACAGTACTGGGGAATGGCACCAGGCAGAGGCAGCCAGGTGGCCATCTCTCCGAGACACTGCATCATTGCGAAGACAGCCATGCCGGTGATGGTATAACCGAGGAGGACGGAAACGGGACCAGCGTTCGCGAACGCAGTACCGATACCCAGAAAGAGACCAGTTCCGATTGTTCCTCCGAGGGCGATGAATTGAATATGACGGGACTTGAGACTATGGAGTAGGTCAGCGCAATGGCCTCTCGGACATCGTCTGAATGGTGTTGCTTACCCTCGCTGAACGTAACCGTATTGCTCGGCCGTGGCAAGATCGCCATAAATATCCGCGGCTTCGCCAACAGCCCCACCCTTTGTACCGACCACATTCTTGATACCATGGTCGCTAGGAGTAGTGTGTACACCCTCGATGGCGTATTGCTTGTTCTCGTAGTCGTTGTGCGACATCTTGAAGGCAGTCAGGAGTGAGACAGGGAGCTAGTGTCCAGGTGAGGGAGACTGAAGGGTTGCTCGTTTGAGCTGTGACGAAAGCGGGGTAAGAATGATCTCCGAAAGAAAACGAGTTTCAGGGGACTACTGCTGAACCGACAGGAGTACAAGGACCATCTTATATCGAGAGGCAGGCAGTGGTCTCACAGTCTCGCCAGACCCTTTAGTGCCTGGCAGCGATTCGGAGGGCCAACAGTATGCACGGCCTAGAACCATAGCGGCGATTCAAATCACGAAGCTATACTAGGCGTTGGTATACTAGTCGATCTGGCAGTCCATGTGATTGGCCCGTATGAGCATCATGCCTGTACAAGGCGAACGGACACGCCGCTTGCGCACGTAATACGGCTCAATTGCCTAAGGCTTCACGAAGTGTTCGATAAGGGTGGACCAACACTCGGAGTTAGCGTTGCATCACGACAAGCCACGGCAGCAACATCCTCGCAGATGCCGGACAGTGTGCGTGGGATTGTCAGTGAGAGCTTGATCGGTCCTATTAAGGACTATGGTGCTCTCGGGATTGCCAAATTATTCGACGACGACCACTACGGAAACAATTTCGTCTCAACGCGACCTGGCAAAGCAGAAACTGGATGATTGCGACACAAGTAGTGAGGATCTAGCAATTGTTTCTGATTGGCTCATGGACCTAGGCAATTTGGCATTGAGACAGGCCTTTTCGAGATGTCACCGGCGTGCTAGGCAAGTCTCGGCGTCCGCAGATCTTTTCAAACCACACAGGCATCGTGGAGGACATCACAAACGACGGCCACTATCGTTGGTGCACAGGTAAAAAAAAAAGCGCAAAGGCCGGTCACACGATAAGGAACGCTTCTAGAATCACGACTAGCGTCCGCGGTTGGTCGACGCCACGCAAGTGCTTGTCAAGCCCCAGTCGCGAACAGGGTCTTACTGGATTTGATTGCGACAGCTTGTCTAGCGTCGCGAGTTACACGAAACCAATTGTCCATATCTCGAACGCACGAATGGCAGCATATTCAGCGTCTGTTGCGTGAGCAGTACCACCAAAGCGGTAGGACTTCACGCTGCACAGCTTCTCGGTGTCACTCGAACTTGGGCCTTCAGCCCCGCAGCCGCAACCATGCTCCAAACGAATGACCACGCCATCGTCTGAGCATCACAGGTTTGACCTGCCTTATCAGGATTTACGCGCGTGCTAGAAATACGCCTCCAAGGGTCATTGCGCCGTCAGCCATCTTCGCTTGAGACCGAGTGTTTGGAGGAGAAGACCTCGTCACGACAGCTGTAATGATGTCGTATGTTCAATGAACGCCTGCGCCTAGTCGAAGGACCATCGCCTAAATGCCCTCATCCAGGCCGTCTCTTAGCGGTTAAGAGGTAGAACCCAGAGATTGGCTTAAATGCACAAGTATCATTGCACAGAAAAGGCACTGCAATCTCTGCGATGACCATGCCGCCACCACGACGATGGAATGGAGTTTGAGCGAGCCATGCGCTTGCCAAGTCATTCTGCTGAGGACTTCCTTCTTCATCAAAGCTGGCCGACCAACTGCTCCAGTGAGGGTAGATCTCGCGTCCAAGCCGAAACACGAAGTTTACACAAGCGAATAAGCTTTAGCTGTGTTATGGCTAGATTACAAGCAATCAGCCAATGCTTGACGACCCGCTACATCGAGCTTTGGACCAACGTGTAGCGTCGCAACGACGACTCACTCAGAAAACGCCTTGGGCGATTTCTCACAAGTCTTCGTCTGACAGCAAACGTAGCTGCAACATGTAGAGGAATCCGCCCTCCTAACCTATCGTTGACCAAGTGCTTGAAAAGGCACACTTGCGCAACGAAGATAAGGCTAGCAATACTCTGTTCACACGCACACACTTCAAGTTACAAATCGTACTTCTCACCGAAAGCCACTAATCGCCCCGACAAACGTTACGACACAATAAAACCACACCACCATTAACTCTCACGATACAAGTGGCAAAGTTCACCAGTGGCATGATCTCACGCGCGTCAAAAGCTTCCCAGTCCCCGTCTTGGCCTGCATGAAGACCACAAAAGCGGCCCGTCCGAGCTGTTGAGCCTCAACGCAACGCTCCTCAGCCCTATCTAACCACCACCCACATTTCAGCTGTCATGTTATCTCTCCTTCCCCAAAACAACGTGGACATGCTTATGTCCAACTTGCAGAGTTTCCAGCGCACGCCGTCAGCTAGCGGGCGCGGGAAAAGGCCCGAGATGCGGAGGCGCGCGCTGTGAGGCTCTAAGTGGAGACTTGTCGCCAGGCACAGTCTCGTATCTGTCTAGATGGGTTGTGCGAGACGCGATGGATGCGTGGGATCTGGACCTGGTGAGTGCAGGTTGCTGTGGTTGGGATGGATCCACAGGTAGTGGGGCGTGACGAGTGGGCGGGTCTGGGGAGACGCTGTTATCGCCGTGGCTTGCTGCTTAACAAATTGTGCGCCGCGATGTTATCGACAGGACCGCACGACTGGATGAAAGTTGTTCCTGCATTGTGATACTTGGACATGAACATATGTGTTCTCAGACACATGCAACTCTCTATTATCTGAAGCTCATGCCGACATAACATGTGATTGATCTTGCTAAAGCAAGAGATTATATGCCACTTTGGCAATGCCTTAGTTGCTTGCTGGGCTTATTTGCTTGGCTTCCAAGCCCGGCCACTTGTCTGAGATGTGTTGTTCGATTGCCTCCAAGTACAACCTGTCCTGGTGTGTCTTCAAATTTGCGTTGCACCAAGTTGAAGCACCCACACGCAGGCAACAGAGCAAGTTTGTAACCACTGTGCGCGCAGAGAAACGTGATGCAACTCACCGTCCCGCAGTCCGAGGTGTTATAGATACACGACAGAAAGCAGGAGGCGTAGCTCTTCCTCCGTACACCTTCTCCGCCCTGATAGCCTTGGCTTGATAATTTCGTCCCTGTGCTTTGCAAGTCCCTACGTCATGGCCATGACGTCCTCGACATTGCCCCTCCCAGTCGGCTTGCCTCCAATGTTCGTTCCAATGACCGCATCGCAAGCCAATACCACCTTAGCCAGGCCCGATCTTCGGCATATCATGATGTTCACTCAGCCCACTCAAATACTTGTTCAATTCTTCCACCTTCTCCTTGTGCGTCTTTACACCCTCGCGCTTAAGCCGCTCCTCCAACCTCTTCCGTCGCATCTCATCGTGTCGCTTCTCAGCCTCTGTCTTCCTTCGCCCACCAGCCTCTTTCAACCGTGCTTCTGCTGTGTCGGGTGATAGCGAGCGCCCGGGTGTGCGTGAAGGTGATTTTGTGGTATCGTCGTTCACGGCTGGGCGCGTGGTGGTGGATGATGGAGTTGGGTTTGGAGATTCGGCAGTGGTTTCGGTGGTGATTTCGGTTGTCTTGGGCTTCTTTTTCTTTTTCTTCTTGTCGATACCAGCACCTTTGAGCTTTAGTCCGCCACCGACAGCGGAGGTGTAATCGGAAGACGGCATTGTTGGTTTGTGGTGAGTGTTCACGGGGTTGGAGGATCTTGAAGCTTGGACGATGCGTGAACTCGACCGCGGCCCAGGGCTGGCACGTGACTAGTGGGGCCTCACTTCTACTTCACACGCGCTTCGCTTGAACCCTCGCTTCAATCAACCTACTGCGTAGACTAGCGGCACCTTTTCGCCTTCTCCCCTTCCACCTTGCAAATGATGATATGCTTGGTAGTGCATATAAGAAGTACACACGTATTTCTGGAACACCGACCCTTAAGAAATCAGTCCATTTTAGCGACCCAAAGTCAGATATCCTCTTGCCGCACAATAGCACACCCAATTTCATCGACAGAGTTCTCGCATGACAGCTCTTTGTCCTTCAACTATTTCTGGAATACTATACGCACAACATCTGATGAGGTCACTCGGATGCTCTCAGGATGTCCCTGCTCGAACTCCCCACAGAGACACGTCTGCAAACTTACACCTACATCGTTCCTAATGAACCACTCAAGGTTCCCTCCAAGCAATTCTCAGGCATACTATACAGCTGTATGACCATCCGCAATGAACTGGAGCCAGAAATATGCAAGGCCATGACAGCATGTCTAGACAAGCTTGCGCACGTCCTACTTAGAAGAAGCGACGAACTCTTCTACACCCCACCAACCACTCTCCGAGGATGGCTCAACCTCACGGTCTCGCGCCCGAAAACCAAGAACATGTTCTGCGGCGACGACCCTTACCTAGACTTCAAATGTCTCCACTTCAACACCCTAACAATCACATTTCACAACGACACACAAGGCTACGAGTATTTACCGCGGACAACCCGACACCTATTATCTAGCTGCGTGTATCTTAGCACGTTATATTAGGAAATGCCGGCCGTTTGGCGAGTACCCGGCAATGGAGAGTTGGATCTTGGACTGGAGAAAGTACCCGCTGTATGGTAGCGGTTATGGCGTGGAGGGCTCGTTGAAGGCTGATAGCATGCATGCTTGGGAGGCGGAGATCTGGACGGATGAGAAGGGTGTGACGACCGGGGTGTGGTTTTATAGGAAGGAGATGGAGAGTTTGTGGACGATGTGGATTGAGGACTGATGGTCATGTGAAGAGGAAGAAACATGACGGCGCACCTTTGAGCCTTCCAAAGCACAATCAAGTGAGGATACGCTTTTCGGGACTCGTCGGTCGCTTTGGAGAAAATTCTTCTCCGGTTATCCAACATTCTCCAGTGCTAACATATGCAAACTGTTTGCTCTTCGACGCAATCCTGCATTCTCCCCATGCACCCCTGGGTCGTTATCTTCAAAAAACAGAGACAAAGTGCTCCCTCATCTATACTTTCCTCGGACTAAGTTAACTTCAAATTCCAACATTGGAAAGTGACTTTGAAACGCTATAATGTACACCACCCGACCTGGGCTCCCCGGCAGAGATGACGGCGAATGATGGGCGGAAGCGCCCTCCACCACCGAAGCTAAGGCCTGGACATTATCTCGAACGGCCCGACCTGTTGGACGAGGAATTGATTGCGAGCTACAAATATGTGGGGGTCCAAAGAGGAAGCACCCAAGTTCGTTTCCCACGATGCCTCCAGCATGAATCCTTGCGCCACCGGGAAGATTGGAGAAACTGCTCTCGTCTGTGTCCAGCATGCCCAATGGCGTCGCAACATCATGGTAAAGTAGACGCAACGTGCTTTGAGTACACCTCTTCAAAAGGTCCCGACTAATTACTACGCAGCCTTGTCCGCGTATGATCGAGCTCCGGCCCTTCAGGTCCTTCTGGTTGGGTCGTATGAACATGGCGCAGCCTCCTGCTCCCAAATCCCGGCATAGTCGGTCACCGGAAACTGACGCTTCAGAGGGTCGGGACAGACGTGGTGCTCCTTCCTTCGCTAGCTAGTCACAGTTCGCGTCTGCATCCGCCAGCTCGGCCAGGCCGTCCGACCCACGTACTTCACAGGAGAATACTGCCAAATCAAGTCACCCAACGCCTCCCAATCTGAGCAGTGAGCCAAGCGCCGCGGCTCCAACAAGCTCAGGTGTACAAGGCAGTGCGGGAAACACACAGATCACGAACCAGTTCTACGAAGCGATCTTCCAGCAAATGATAGCACTCATAGAGCTCTTCGACCGACGTCCTGACTTAGTCGGAGGAGAGCAGGTAATTACACCAACTATGCGCAACTTCTTACCACATGTGCGTGCATCTATGCAAAACCCTGCCGCTTCAGTCACGGAGGATGAGCAACATCCAGCGCGCCGACTTACACAGTCTTACAAAAACGCTTATCAGAATTTCTACCAATCGACATTAGCATCTTTGCAATGAGCTACAATCCCCAGGATCGACGCTACTACAACCACCGCTACGACAGCATTTCTGGCATCGGTCACGGCTCCGACTGAGCCAGCGGCTACAATTATGGTCCTCGCGCCGGATCTTTTTACCCAATGCGCGAGCCAGCTGGACCCTATAGAGGGCCGAGTCGGCCATCAAGCTCCTATGGTGGATCTACGTATGGCGGCACCTTGAAGACTTCTGGATTTTGCGGAAGTCTACATTCGAAATGCGTTTGTTTGCCTGCTGCTCGGAGGCCTTCGGAGTGCTAGCGGTACGGATCGTTTGCTGATGCACCACGGAGAGATTCGCGGTAGAGTTGGGTAGGTGTGGGTGGATTGCGGCAGAGGAAGTGGTTGATGTGGTTTGGGAGGTTGGGGTTCCGACTGAGGCGGCCGTCTGTGACGTACATGATGTGGTCGTGATAGAGGTGAGAGAGAATGAGGTCTCTGAGCTCCCGAGGTAGACAGAGGAAGGGTGAGTTGGTTGCATTTTGATCTGTTGAGGACATGTTGATGGTTGTAGAAAGAGGATTTGGGATGCGATGAAGGTATATTTTCGTTCTGATATAATTTGGTGTGCGTTCATGTTGATTTTTGCTGTCGCTTGGTGACTTGCTTAGAGAGTGTATTCCCGGCTTAAGCTGAGAAGGTCAACGTTTTGTGCTACACACGGGGGAGGGCTCGCATTGGCAATTGCCTCCGGATCGACGTCGATCGACGACGATCGTCCCCACAATCTTACAGCCCCTTCAACCTCCTCAGCTACAATCCTCAGATCTGTAGTGCGAGCACTGACACCCACCTAAAAGTCCCACTATCCTATCTTCCTGACATACCAAACCTTCGCAATCTTCGCAATCTCAATATTCAACATCTGCCTATCAATCTTATGCTCCGCAATATACCCCTTCTCCTCAACCATAATATCACCCTGCACCCATTTCAGAAAATTTCCGAAGCTCTTCATATTCCTTTCCACACATTCTTCTTTTAGGTAGTCCAACCCCTGCTCCAATCTTTGCTCCGACGTCCATACCTTCGCCACCACAGCCGCAGCTTCGCGCTTCTGCTCACAGCCCTCAGGCGACTGTTTGGGCGGTGAGATGAAAGTAGGCTTGAAGCGACCGCCTTTAGTCTTGAACCACAGACTTGGATTGGCGTTGTGTGGTGGAAGGGCGGGTTTCCAAACGATCCCCTCGCCTTCGCCGTCGTGACCGAAAGTCGCAGCGAAAGGGCAGTGTGCGGCGACTTGGTCTGCAAGAGGCTCGAGGTCGTCAATTGTGCGTTGAATGTTTTCTGGATACAGGATGGAGCTGAACACGCCGGCTCGCGAATTGTTGTAGATGTCGTGGTTGGGCAGCGCGATGCCACCATAGTCGCTCTCTCGTTGCCACTCGCCGTGATGTTAATCGAGATGATGACGAAGCGTTTTGATAGTTTGGAGACTGCGACGTCTTTCTGAATGGACTGGCCTATCCATTCACCTGCAATGAGCACAGGGTGATTAGGGTCCACTGATGTGTCTGGTTTCAGTAGCGCAAAGCGCGCTGTTATTATATCGCGCAGTCGAAGCAAAGCTTTCGTCTTTCTAGACATCTCATTCGCAAAGCCTGCGTTGTCCTTCGCTGTTTGCAAGCCAACATTGTTCCGTGATTGGAAAACTATGCGATCATCGCCGTAGACGAGAATATCTGCATGCGTGCCATGGAGCTTCACTGTACCAACGATTGATATTTGACCGGGCGTCAGATCAGTTCCTGGTCTTCCTGGATCGCGGTGTAGCTCTTTGAGTGCCTTGACAATCTCACTGATGTGGTTCGTGATCTTTGGGTAAAGTGTTGACTTGGTCGAAGATGCCATGGTGGTCGATGGCGACGTCGAGCGCAATATCAAGGAGGACGAATCGCTTGGTGGCTCGAGAGCGGACATGTTGTCGGGAGAGTCTGAATTGGAAGCATAGAGTTCGGAGCCTTTTTTGTGCCTTACGTATGCTGTATGTCTCGATCAAATTGAGTTTTTGAGTTCGAGATTGTGTTTCAACTGGACTTTTTGGCGACCAGAGACTCTTTTGGACGCTGGGTAAAAGCAAGTATTGATTCAGGCGTGGCACGACCTATGACTCCTATCGCTGCAACGTATGTTTTTGCCGGTTTGTGGCAATGCAATCAGGCATCAGCGTCAGCTGTATCATATTCAAAACCGCTCAGCTCGCTTTCACAGAATGCGGTATAGCTATCTGCAGAGCAGGACTAGTCCGATGTGCTCTGCGAACGAGCTCAACACATGTCGTTGCAGAGTCGCGTTCGTAACGCAAAAAGGGTAATGCACTTGACAGCATAGACTTCGAAGATTTGGAGAGATCAGGCAGAGCTCGAAAAGTTATGATGATCGTATCGAAGGTCGAAAGCCCAAGTGACGATAATTCAATGGCGTTGAGGCTCAGCGACTTCGGCTTTCAGCGGGCCTTCCTCCGGCCCCACTCCCGGTGTCTGATTGGCCAGGACAACTCCCTGCCCTCCAGCCCACAAGGGAAGCACCGCCGACAACAAGCTCAATCAGAGCAAGACAATGTAGAACCGATTATCCGAAGGGACTGACCGATTCGTCAAATATTTTCTGGTCAAGTGTGATGGAATTGGCACATGTTACACCACTGCATCGGCCCGACTGTGTGCAGTCTCACCGCAAGATGAAAGACCTGCGATGCTGAGACTCAGAAATGATGTGTGAGATAGACTGGCGGACCCGCCAGCTGCAATATCATAATGAACAAGATGCAAATTCCGTTTTGGACGTCTTGAAGCTATACTAGATATTATGAGTGTACATTGGCCGATCCACATCTTGTGGTGTGCTCGTCCACCATCAAATCATAATTCACGAGAACGCACTTTCTCACCACACCCTTCACCATAAGATTGGATATGACTCAATCATAATTCATCTCTAAAGTAATTCCTTCAAAAGTATCGTGTAAGAGCATTGTCGTGCCCTCCCACCACCATCATCCCATCACCAAGTCTTGGCGACAACAAGGTGCACCACGCCCTATCACCCCGGGCCCTTTGGGACACCCCTAGAGTCCCAGGCGGGCATTGCAGGTTCTCTTCGGATCGTACGGGAAACTTGTGGACAAGTGATCCAGCGATTACGTATCGTTATCTTTGTGAGGCCGGAAGCAAACCGTGGCCGGAATCAAAACCGGCCTCGTGTATATAGGCGCGAGTTGAGTGCGCTCGGGATTTGAATTCCAAAACACCAACACAACTAGGGGGCTTGGACCACGTTTGACTCCACAACGACGTTTATAACTCCTTTATACTTTTTTCCTTCTCAGGATACGTGTTGGCAATATGTCGAAGACTTCTTTTGACTTTCCCGTCCTTGACGGCACCAGGCCCGATGACCATACCCTCCCCGCCTTCATGGTGTCGACGACAAGAGGGTTCCTTCCTCGTCAAGAGCCTATCGTTGAGCTTCCGAAGGAGTTCGCTGCTCTTGACTCTTTGCTACAGCGCATGCCTATCAAGACGCTGTCGGGTGAGCCAGGCCTTCTTGCCAACTTCACCTTCGGCGAGACGGTGCTGAAGGAGCTTCGCGATCTGTCGCCTGAGATTGAGATGTATCGTGATGACCTTGTTGTCATGAATGCACTATATCGCGACTACTCTTTCTTGGCTTCGGCGTATCTCTTCGAGCCTTGCCATGAGAGGTTCATGCGTGGTGAGCCGTATGGACTAGGGCGTCAGTCGTTGCCACGATGCATTGCACTACCTATTGTTAAGGTTGCTGAGATGTAAGACACCCTCCTCCTTGTCATGTTGTGGTATCAAGTCTGCAGGGCTCTATCGTTTCGTCACTTCAGCTAATCACATGAACGTTGTCAGTGCTGGGTTCAAGCCCTTCATGGAGTATGCCGGCTCCTATGCTCTCTTCAATTATCGCTTAGTTGAACCAGAGAAGGGCCTTGACTATGACAACCTGCGCCTGATCCGCGCTTTCGAGTGTGGACTGGATCCTACCTCGTCTGAGGCTGGCTTCGTCCTTGTTCATATTGCTATGGTAAAGGAGTCAGGCGCGCTCGTCAAAGGTGCTGCCGATATGCTAGATGCTTGCGCTGCGCGCGATCGGGAGCGTTTCGACGACGGTCTGAGACTCTTGGTGGGCGCGCTGGCCAAAGTCAACGCTGTCATGAACAGTTAGTATACCGCCTAAGCCCTAGGCACGAAGCTGACGTTAGTTTAGCGATGTGGAAGCGTAGCAAACCTAATGGATACACCAGCTTCCGGACCTTCATCTTCGGTATCACATCTCAATCGATGTTCCCTAATGGAGTCATCTACGAGGGCGTCAGTGAGGAGCCACTGTCTTTCCGTGGAGAATCAGGGGCAAACGACTCCATGATCCCCATGTGCGACAACCTCTTGCAGGTCAAGATGCCACAGACGCCCCTAACAGACATCCTCAAGGACTTCCGCCAGTACCGCCCTGGCAACCACCGAGAATTCTTGGAAGCTGTGCGAGATAGCGCTGAAGAGTCTGGTGTTCGCGAATTTGCCAAAGGCGATTCCGTGTCTGCCGCACTCTATCTTCAAGCTCTCGACCAAGTGCGCGATTTTCGCTGGCGGCATTGGTGCTTCACGCGCGAGTACATCCTGAAGCACACATCGCATCCAACCGCGACAGGTGGCAGCCCAATCGTCACGGTATGTATCTTCAGTTCCACCGCAAAATCCTCACTGATTTCACATAGTGGTTACCAAACCAACTTCAAGCCGTGCTCGCTCAGATGGTGGAGACCTCTGAGTACTGCAAGAGCATAAATGGTGTGAACGACATCATGGAGACTGCAAACCTCCAATGGGAGACACTAAGGAAGGAGGTAGAGAAGTACTGCGGTGTGCGAGGGGTTGCTGCATCTTGAAATCGAGGTCTTGAATCGTGTCGCAGCATGAAGGGGAGGTTGGCCCGCGATATTGGCACTTCTCTTAAGTGCAGCTTGCGCGGTCGAGATGTGCAAGCCCATGCAAAGCTGCCAGCTCCAGGCTAGAAGCTTGATGAGGCGATAGAGTATGTTGGTGAGGCTCTCCCAACGCCTCTTTCGTGCGCTATGCGCACATGTTGGCGCAACAGGGCAAGGCAGCTGCACGACGCTGGCGGATGATACCGGTCTTTAATGCGGAGTAGCTCACAAAGTAGTGGTTGAACCAATGCATCGTCAAATAAATCGTGCTTGCGCCCTTTCCCTTGGCGATGCCAGCGGGACCGATACGGGGACCAATGGGTCGCGTGCGGCATATGACCGCATTATGAGGGCGCAGTAGCCAGCACAGACACGCTGGTATGAGGCATAGGCTTTGTTCCTGGTGGTGTCTCGCGTTGTGAGTCGCGTTGTGAGTCGCGTCGTGGTTGAGTCAGTAGAGATCTATGCGTCATCTCCATAGACAACGGACGCTAGTTATTAACCCCAGACTCCGCCCATCGCTCTTGTTAGACCAACCCAGCGCCACCCAGCACTCCGAGACTATCAATGATTGCTGCACGACATCTCATGGAATACCCGCCCTTCACACGAATACCAACCAGAATATTAATACGGCGAAACATTCGAATACGGACCTGACGAAGCTACGTAGCTACCCCACACAACCACCATGACCTCACGACACGCACCCAAACAGAACCCAGCGGAGCGGCGGAAAGGCGAGAGTGTATGTAGGCACGTGATTTCATGTTCACAGCGCTAATAAGAGTGGCAGGCACTCAGCGAATTCGCTGACTACGTACAGAAGCAGCAAGCGTTGCGCCGCCCGCCTGGCCTAACACCCGCCGTTCTTGAAGACCACGATGAGTTGAGCATTTTGGACGAGCTCGGCCTGTCCGATGACACTAGGACGCATATTCGCTTGAAGACGCTTCTTACCAACCCTGCCGAGGAGAATGTCGCGGCCCTTATTGAGCACATTAGAGAGCGCATGGTGGAGGGCCACGGCGAGGCGTTGTTTGACGTTGGGCTTGAGGACAATGGCGACTCCATGGGCTTCTCGAAAGAGAGCTGGGAGTTCGCCCTAGGGAGGATAGGCGCTGCCTGCGAGGAGCTCAAAGCTGACTACAGGCTGCTCATGACACGGAACGGTGGTGGCGACGTTGAGGTCGGCCCGCGCGACGCGAAAGAGACAGGCTTGAGCGGGAAGATGATTTTGCGTCAACGGCCGCAAAACGTTGACGACGTGATCGAGACGAGGATAGCAGTGGTGGGAAATGGTGAGTCCCACGCGGTATTGGCAGCCGCATCTTGCTGACCCTGGCAGTCGACGCAGGCAAAAGCACCATGCTTGGTGTCCTTGTCAAAGGCGGGCTAGACGATGGCCGCGGTAAAGCGCGAGTCAATCTCTTCCGCCACAAGCACGAGATTGAGAGTGGTCGAACCAGCTCTGTTGGTATGGAGATCATGGGCTTTGACAGCAAGGGCGAGGTCGTCGTCTCGAACGTCGCAGGTCGGAAGCTGACGTGGGAGGAAATTGGGCGACGATCGGTGTGTTCTATACGACCTTTTAGCAAGACATGTCGCTAATGGTTGCAGGCAAAAGTGATTAGCTTCACTGATTTGGCAGGTCACGAAAGATACCTCCGCACGACCGTGTTTGGCTTACTGTCTAGCGAGCCGAATTACTGCCTGCTCATGGTAGCCGCAAATAACGGCCTGGTGGGTATGAGCAAAGAGCACTTGGGCATTGCGCTTGCTCTCAATGTGCCGGTCATGGTCTGCATCACCAAAATCGACATATGTCCGCCTCAAATTCTGGAGCAGACCATCACTCAGCTCACCAAGATCCTGAAGTCGCCTGGTGCTCGCAAGATACCAGTTTTCATCAAGAACAGAGAGGAGTGCATCAACACTGCCAGCCAGTTCGTCTCTAGCCGGATATGTCCCATCTTCCAGGTATCCAATGTCACGGGCCACAACCTAGACTTGGTTCGCACCTTCCTTAACATTCTACCCCACCACGGCAACTATGACAGCTCTGCACCGCTGGAATTTTACGTCAACGACACATTCTCTGTACCTTTCGTCGGTACTGTCGTTTCGGGTGTGGTTAAGTCTGGCGTCATACACGCAGGCGATTCCATACTTGTTGGGCCTGACAGTCTTGGCCAGTTCACCACGACGAAGGTGCGCTCCATCGAGCGAAAGCGCATACAGGTACCTGGCTGTTCTGCTGGCCAGTCTGCTAGCCTTGCACTGCGTAACGTCCGGCGGAAGGACGTGCGCAAAGGCATGGTGGTTCTGCACAAGCCCGACAAGCCCGATCCAACGACGGGCGCGATGCTCAACCCTAAGGTCTACCGCGAATTCGTTGCCGAAGTACTCATCTTGTCGCATGCCACCACCATCAAGACGAAGTACCAAGCAATGCTACATGTCGGTCCCGTGTCCCAGACGTGCGCAATCATAGATATCGATCGTCAATACATTCGAACTGGCGACCGCGCGCAGGTCGCCTTTCGCTTCGTGCAACGGCCGGAATACTTAACTGTCGGCGATCGCATACTCTTCCGCGAGGGCAGGACAAAAGGTTTGGGTATTGTCAAGCGAGTCGGGTACGATACCAAACACCCATTAAATCCGGAGTTGCAGAAGGAGCAGGATAAGGGAAAAGAGTGCCAACAAGATGGCAAGAAAGTCGAGGTTTCATGATATCGTACCTACGACTGATTTCGTGTACTTGACGCCATAGCTAATTTAATGCATAGGAATGAGTCAATAGAGCCATTGGCTTCCTTCCAGTGGTCGAGGTGTACGTTTATGATCTCTTCAGCTACTTTGTGACTTGGCGGTACTATGATCGGCGTGCGCAAGATCGCTGACGTGCGGCTGAGGTGACGCAACCTGATTGGCTAGCACCACCTTACTTAGGCAGTCGCCATCCCCAACCTCAGCAATTCCACTTTCCTCTGCTTTCTTCGTTTCCCTCTCGTTCTGCCCAGTTCATAATGTCAAGTCATCGCGAGTCTGCAGGCCCGCATATGCTCACTCTCAAAGACTTACTCGCCCACTTCGCTCCCGCCGCCGTCTCTCCACTTCACGGCACGGCCCCCGCGGACAAACAGGACTGTCCAATCTGTCTCCAAAACTTCAGCACGCAACAAGAGAGCTCAGACGTCACAGAGTCACCATGTCAACCCATGCTACTACATGGATGCAATCACGTTATCGGCGGCACCTGTCTCACCAAATTGCTCCAAGCGAACATACTGCACTGCCCACTTTGTCGCAAGTCCATCGAACGCGTCACGGGGTCCACTCCGATCCCATACTGGCTGTGCTGGCTTCTGGAGACGAATCAGTTTCCATTCTCGTCCGTGACGCTTTGGATTGTTATGGCGCGACCGGAACTTGTTAGCGAGACCGACGAGCAGCAACTTGAAGTGAGGGAGTTCGATGAACTGCACCTAAAGCTGTTCATGAGAGACCTGAGTCCAGATGAGAGGAAGAGGCTTTGGAAAATGTATATGCGAGCCCCATCGACTGATACGCCACTGGCGGTCGTTTTCGTCGCGGGTATCGTTGCGGCTTTGTGGGTAGTAGAGTACATCCTTCGACTGGTAACATCGTCATCAAGTGTACCAGGTTGCAATCAAGTTCTAGGGCTCATTAAGCTTATGGGATTAAATCGAAAAAGTGTCCTCTTTCTGATCGGCGTCGCGACTCTCTTCCTTGGCGACAAATATGCTACCATGCCTCGCAACGCATATCGAATCATCGGACCGCGCTACTTGGCAATCGCCTTGTTCACGGTATCAGCAATGTGCTTAGCACGAGCGCTACCGCTATGGTTGCTATTTCTGGTATCAGTTTCGGACTGTTTGATGTTTGGTGTTGTGGTATGGATGTTGCTTGGGTTTGTCACAAGCAAGCGGAAGGGCCAGTAAAAGGAAAGACTCACGCCCCAGGGGATTTAGGAACCTGTTCGTACAGAGAACGGAGTTTGAATATCACCAACCACGATCGGCTGAATCAAAGGCGCATCCTATCATGCCTCCAACATCTTTGATCCCCGTTGGCGCTCAAGGTTCCCGCCATATGAATGGACCGGATACGGAATGTCCCGAGCTCGACGAACGTTGTTAGACTTACCAGAGCATTTGACAAGCTGTCAGGTTTCGCGTAGTGCATGTGCTGGAGGACGATCAAACGTGTCGCATATGTCTGCGCCGATTCAACAAGAAAGATGACCCTCTAGATCCATCCGAGAAGCCTCGTCGGCCTCGCCAGATTCAACCTCGTAATCATCTGGTCGGAAGTTGGTATGTTAGAAGAATGCTTCCTCGTGGAATGACGAGGTGCCCACGATGTCTGGTTGAGATTGCGACCACGAACCCGTGCCGGTATGGATCTCATTTCTGCTCCAATTGGAAGGTTTACATCTCTTGCCCGCGAGGGAACTACGATTTGCGCTGCTTCAAGCAGAAGAGAACGGAACTGAAGATATGCAGCATTTCGATGGACTACACGACCGTATTCTTGATGGTAATTCTGACCTCGATGATTGTATGCTTCTTTTCATATGTTACATGAACGAGCCATCCGGGTGGACTTGGGCAGCTGTGGGAGATATATACTGCTTCAACGCTGTGTTCTAAGGTTTGGAATCTAAGTTTCGCATGATGCCCGCGAATTAGCACTTCCGCGCATACTCCCTGTCCCTCTTAAGTGCAGATGCCGGCTATGTGGTTCCACTAGTCAACGTCATGGTGTTTTATGGAATCGATAGGTGGTTACGTTCGCACTACCAAGAGAGCTTAGACGCCTCCAGTCCAGCAAAATCTCCCGGGGATGATGCTATCAGGAATGCAGCAAATCTCATCAGCTTCCAGGGCTGCGTGTGAGCCAACCTTGATTCTCGAAACATTCATCTCAGCGAAAAGCGATTTGAACATCGTGCCGTCTTGCCAATATTCTGCCGCCTGGCACGCCTGACTTCAAGCAAACTTGCATCATTTCTCGCACTTTCGCTAAGCATCGAGCGGGTAAGCTTCTTCTTTCAGCCACACATGAGGTTGTAACAGGATTCCGTGGAATTCCGATTGAACGGTCGCTCATACGAGGTATTCCCTGATTCGTCGATTGTCGGCACCAAAAACCTCGGACATCACGAACTTGATTTGTCTTCCAGCTCGTGACAACACGCTTTGCCAACTTGAGCTCAGATTTGCGAGTATCCGATATGCAATTGTGGGGGCGAGACGTGTCAATCTCACGATCTCGCCAGGTGCGCAAATACATACTTCAGCAAAGGTTGCAACATCTTCGTCAATGCGAAGCACTTACATGCCATCACTAATCCTCTCGACGTCACAGCAGAGTGAACAAGCAGGTACCGGGCGTAGTTCTCCCGAACAACCCCCCGGCATCCAGAATTCCAACCCCCACACATTCCACCCAAGCCCGCCCCAGACGAAGCTTGTCTCGAACAAGCTTCAGCGTCGCTTCCCCGCGCACCTGGCGGCTCAACAGCCTGGGCGTACATAAAGAAGAGCCGCGATTCTAACCCCTCCATTACCCTATCATCTTGACTCCGATCCATTGTCTTGCGCGTGGTCCTACGAGTCTCCGTCCAAGGTGCGTCGGTCGCACGTTGCGACACGCCACACTCGACCACAGCCATGAAGGCCAAACTTTTTGGCCTGATTCCTCGCGCGCGATGGGTGCCGTCCGATATTCCAGCGCAAGACACGCAGAAACAAAAGGAGCGCAAATCTCGAAATCCTTTCTCTTCGTCCAGCAAACCGGTGCCTCCACTGCGGCTGCGCAAATCTACGATAAGCTTGACGTCTGAGCCAGACCCGGAACTCGATGCGCGCACACAATTGCAGGGTCAGAGCATGTTTTTCGCGCGGTTGCCACTTGAGATTAGGAAGATGGTGTACGAGTACGTCATGGGCGAGGAGACGGTGCATTTGACAATGGGAAGTAAGAAGCGGTTTGGACACTTTGTGTGTGAAGATGAGGGCGCGGGCAGGGAGTGTGGGTGTCGCGTGCTTGTGGGTGGACGGGAGGGAGAGAGGTTAGATGCGGGCTGCGTGAAGATGTTGAGGAGTTGTCGAAGGATGTGAGTACTGCTATTACTCGGACTTGGTTGTGCTAGTTGCACACGCTGGTCTTCCGATTACCACCATGGGTTAGGTGCTGATATGATAACAGGTACTCCGAAGCTGTCCCGCATCTGTATCGCCCACATACATTCTCCCTCCTACATATTACGCACTTGCTATATCTCCCAACCTTCATGCCGCAACCGCGCCTAAACACGATTCGCACGCTGCGTCTCCGATGGGCTATACGCGCGCTCCCATACTTACGCCGTGGGCCCGCGCAACGTCTCGCGTACCGCGAAGACACGACGAATTGGGAACGTGGATGGGCCATAATAGCAGGTATGACTGGTCTGAGAGATCTGTACGTTGTAGTCACGGATCCCAGTCCGCAGGATATGTGGGAACGGCATTGGCTGGAGCTGGAAGAAGTTCTTTTGAGGCCTGTGAAGTCGGTCGTCAAACCCCAGTGGTTTGAACTGATGCTACCGTATGAGAATTGTGGGACGGCATGGGATATGGGCGAGAGTAGTTGTGTATTGAGGAAGCCTGAAGGCGATGGCGATGGTGAAGAGGAGGATTGAAGGGTAGGAAATGATAACGCACAATGTGTCATGGACATCAAGAGTCGGTTGGTGATTTATTGAAAGTGTGACCAGACTTGTGCTCGGAGATCTTCTCGCAACATATCTTCGCACACGAAGAATCGAGCATGGAACCCAGTATCGAACGCTCTTCGCATCAATACAGCTCCATGAGGAAACAGTATCCGAGCTCGACGCATGACAAAAACTCGAATGAACACTGCGGTGGCTCACAAGAATTGCTCATTACTTCATCAAGACCTCATATATACACCTCTTCCATCTCTCAGCCTTCCCACGTCCATCCGTCCCAACAACATTGAGACTACAATCCAAAGCAATTAGCATAGTACGTCACCGTCGCCGGCCAATCACTGAACATGGCCTTGATCCTGACCTTCCTCGCAAGCACATCCAACACCGTATACATATCCCCATCATTATACGTCACGTTCGCCACATACTGATAGTAATACCCACCACCCTCAATCTGCAACCACCCGGACCTTTCAAAGCTCCATGCCACCAACTCCAAGCCCGCTCTCTTGGCCGCTACCGCATACTCGGACGGCACGATCTCGCCGTTGACCACTTTCGTCAGCGCGAACATGGCTGGTGCGACGATCTTGACGCCGCGCGCTGTGAGACCGGGGATACTGGCTGTTGCGTTGAGATAGCCGGTGGGTGTGTCGACGCGCTCGTCGAGATAGACGGCTTGTCGACCAAAGGCAGGCACGTTGGCGATCCAGTAGAACACATCGTCTGGCACAAAGGACTGGAGCCATACTCTACTCGGCTTGATACCCTTGTTCACAAACGCATCAACAACAGCTTGACGGTAGTTGTCGTATGTGTAGCCCTTGAATGGCATGGGGACTTCTGGTGCCTTGAGTTCGGGCGTGTACTTGAGGCCCCAGCTGTCAACGAGGTCGATGTAGCTGTTTAGCGTCATGAGGGTGGGGCATCCGCTGGTGTATAGGTCGGTGCGGAAGTACGGTGTGCCATCCATGTAGGAAACGTCCATTTTGCCGCAGAGGTATTGGAATTCGGCGAGTGTGAGGTCGGGTGTACAGCATTTTTCTGATGCTGCGGTGCCATTGGCGTATGACTTGAATGGCGTGGTACATTTTGCGGCTAGAGTGGTGTCGAGGATGTTGATTGTGGTGTGGAGATCGCACTGAGCGTGCCGGCACACGAGTTGCTTGTCCTTTGTAACGGCGACGTCGCATTCGATTACGCCGGCGCCCTGGCGGTGAGCAGCCTTGTATGATTGTAGAGTATGCTCTGGATACTGGAGAGGTGCGCCGCGATGAGCGAAGACGAATTCTGACGTCTTGAAGTCTTGCTCCGAGCAGCTTGCCAATTTCTGCTTCAATGGACCTTCCTCCATGTTATCAACGAGCCAATACGGCCGGTCGCCAACCTGGACGTTGAATTTCTTATGTCCATAGGTGCGGGGTTCAACGACTGGTACTGCGGCCGCAGAAGCGATTCCAAGCAGGACAGATGAAGCAATGAACGAGCGCATCGTGGGTCCAAAGTTAGTTGACAAGATCTTCAGCTTCAACTTCCCAGGAACCTGGAAAGCAAATTGTTCCTGCAGGACATCGCTCTTCTTATCTGCTTGCGGGCCTTTCCCTTCACAACATACCCTGTCGGTCCTCCCGGCGTGGAGCCCTACACAAACGGGCTACTGTTGACAGGCTGTCGAGCACTACAACCATACGCGCTGCATGTTTATCGCACGTGGGGAAAGCTACCCTGGCGGAATTTCTTGGAGCTGCATGGAGGCTGATGGAGAGCTCCAGGATGTTCAGGTGCTGGGTGGAGAGCTCTGCGAGTGGAGTTAGCCTGCCGAGACGCCAACATGGGCCAAGATGAGGGTGCAGGTCACGTTGAGCGGAAACGAGAAGGCATCCGCTCGCTCGGGGAACTTGGCGAGGACCCGATTGCGAGCCTGCCGAGATGAGCCTAACTTGTTCTCGGCGCTGAGGTCTGGACGTCATCGTTCATGCTTACGCGGCTGCATAGTGAGACTTGGCAAATTGATAAGTTTGTAATCGTGGGGTGAAGACAGTTTGGTACATTCCACGCGGTTCATACCCTCGGATACGCTTTGTATTACAATAGCTATTAGGTATTGGAGGATTGCGTCTGGAGCCAGACCACAACTGAGATCTAGCCGCCGTCTCAAATCCTTCTAGGCGTGAGCACTTGTTTGGGTTATTCTTGTTGAAAAGTTTCTCCAGATACCCTAGAACCAGATCGGATGATGCTCCTAGTATATGAACAGCCTGGACGATGGGGAAGAGTGCCAGGGATGAATAGGAGATCGATTGTGGTAATGAATGGGTAGCCAGGGCAGTCAAGAACTACTGTTCCACTCCTGCAGAAGCAATCACTTGCGCCCGTCATCTCTACAAGATGATTAGAGAAAGATACTGAAAACGATGCCGGCTGTCTGATCATGGGAACTGATGTGGCTCCAATGCTGGCAAATCCCTCGAAGCTTTCGAAATCGATCTCCGTACGTCAGAAGCGAACAGGATCGGAAACCCGTTCATGAAACCCAGTCATCAAGTGAGACGAGGCATAGTCGTGTGCCTCGGATCTTCCGGTAATTTCAGAACGCACTTGGAGTCTCCCAAGTCGATATCGATGTTGCAAGTCCGATTCGGTAAAATGACGACGAAGTCTTGCGGTATCGTCACTGACTTGATAGCCTCCGACAAATGCTCTCCGGTATCCTTCCAGTACGACTCATAAAATCCATCACCTGGCCTGAATTGGGAGTGCAGATCCACGCGCAATCGGCGAAGTCCTGTGAGTCTGCTCAGAGCATCCCAATTCTCGCACCACGCGCGCCGAGCAGCAGTCATGTAGTCAATGCTACTGATGGACGTCAACTCGAACGAGGCTTCATCAAGTTTCCACCAGATGCGCAGGTCTCGAATCTGCGCTACGCGCTGGGGTAAGAACGCCCAGGAGAGATAGTGGAGCGTCGAGACGTCTTCGCCATATGTGGAGAGACAGAAGCGATTGGCCGAGTAGAGATACTCGATTGCTTCTGAATAGCTGCATTAGACTTAGCGGCAGGCAGGCGAGGTTGAGCATCAATGTTCGATGATCCCAATTGATTCCAGACTCACATGAGACGGCATGTTTGCAAAAGTCCTGTTCCAAGAGAAAGCGGTTGCTCTTGCTTCTTATCGAAAAAATCGCACCGGCATTCGTCGCGCACACACTCCTTTGCGACCGGCTTGCCACCCCAATTCTCAAGATGAACCGAAGCGCCTCCCAAAGTGTACTCGTATATGATACGGCGAATCTCCAAAGGCAGCTTAGTCATGAAATCTGATTGACGCTGTCCTACGGTGATCTGCCCAGGCTGAGGCGCGAGAAGCGGCAGACTGAGTGCCCGTGGCCTGGGTGCCGGAAATTGAGGTCTGACAGCTTCACGAAGCTCTCCAGCAACGCAGCAGCCTCTGCGTCGTCGACGAGGTAGGAAAAGTATAGCGCAACAGATGCAAGGGCAGCATGTGATGTATAAGGTCCATTTGCAGGCCTTGTAAGCTGCCTTCGTTAAGCAGTCGCCGGTCTTCTTCCCAGCCTTCTTAAGCTGCGACCGCAACTCCTTGCGGTGCATCGTGGTTGATCGCCGTAACAGTCTGCGTACAAGGTCGATGGTGAGGTCGAAGTTATGTAGTCGATGGAAGGCTGAGGGGAAGCTGTGCCTGGTGGCGTAGGTGTGGGTCAGCACTCCCAGCCAATCAGATCGGGTCTTTCTTACTTAGTGCTCGTGGAGGCATACCTGTGGAACAGCGACATCATCACATCATTCCACAGAAGCGAACTCTGGTTCAAGCTTGTGACTACTGAAGTTCAGAGCAATCTGGCGAACAGCAATAGTTTCTGCTAAGCTGTCTTACAGGGCATTAAGGTGTGCTCTCGCATGACTACCTCTCGTGGTGTGCTTGTCCAACCAGTCTTGTGCGCCATCAAGGACTCCCAGGTTTTGTTTTAGTTGATTTCAGACGTATTCCGAATCATTCCACATACGCCTCAGCCTCGATCTCAATCCTCATCGTCTTGTACAGCGCAATGACCTGCACACATGTGAGAAGCGGGCCATGAGTCTTGAACCTCTCCTTCATATTCCGCTCAATATGCTCATAGATCTCCTCAAGCGGAACGGTGATGTAATATCGCAGCTCGTATACTTAATCTAGTCCTGTGCCACCTGCCTGCTTCAATGCATGCTCGATGTTCTCAAATGTCTGGTCCACTTCTGCGCCAAGATCGCCAGGAATTTCTTCGGTGATGCGGTCCCATCCGCCTATTTGTGTTAGAGATACGTTGTAGCGGGTTTCTTTTGGGAGCAGCTTACCTTGGCCGGAAACTTCGATGCGATCGCCTATGTGAACAGTTTGGCTATGATTGAGTTCTTTTTGGAAGCGTTCGCCGAAGCCCTCGTAATCGATGTGCTCGGGTTTTGACATGTTCAGATTGGTTTCTGATGAGATGGTCCTTCTTGGTGTCGATTGTGCTGGCGGCTTGAGATCAGAGGAGAAAGAATGCTGACACTACAGCGACGAAGAGGACCGCAACGTTGAGCGAGTATTGACTACATCTTTATATTCAGACATCGCATCAAACAGCCTCATCGAGAGTTCTACACTATCCTCACACAGAGGAACATGCTTACACGTTCGCCAAGCTCAATTAATAATTCCGCCTCAGGCATCCCGCAGACCAATCCTCCAGCAATTGTAAGAGCACATACTCCGCCCGGAAGTAAGCTCTTGGCCAGCGGAGTAGATTGATGAGAAATGTTGAGTTATTTCCATTACCGGTCTGGCGTGACGGAGGTAAGCCATAATCTCGAGTTGGGCTTATTCAACGACGGGCGGCGTTTCCAGTCGGCAGATTAGATGTACGCTGCTGCGTCTCATTCGATGCATTTCTATGGGAGGTATGAGTATCCAATGTATCATGGCCACATAGACCTGCGAGCTTCCGTGTGAAGACCTGGGCATGCAGAGCCTCCAAGATCGCTGATTGAGGTGGTGGAAGTATTGTGATGATGACGTCAATGTCCGTGCGTTGCAGCCTCGATTGTGTAGGTGCTGGACAGAGACCATCGTGACTTTCCAGAAAGTGCAATGGGCGTAAGGTTCACAGCACACGCTATGATACACCTGTGCTAGGGTGCGAGACTCATATAGGGTCGTCTTCGGTCGAATCAACCAATTCTGCCTTTCTCTTGAACCCTGCAGCCTGCGGCGGCTGTGCAATGTTTTGCGCCGAATATGTAAGCTCCAATGGTCTTAGAGTACTGGCGACAACATCTGCAGGAGCACCCGTAGCTCGCAAGGCATTATCAAGGTCAGACACCACCACAATATCGCCGCCCATCAAGTCGAACAGGAAGCCGCTTCGCAGCTTGGCCATTTCAGTCCTCATGGCCGCTATGTCAAACTTCCACTTGAGCAGGTTACGGGCGTACTCATTATTGGTCTTGTAAACAACGAGCGTGTATGGGTACCATGGTCCTCAGTTTCGAACTTGAAGTCCTCGTGAATCAAACTATATTCGATGTGCTTGCGCGTTTTGTCCGCGTAGGAGAAGCGTCCAACTTGCTGCGCCGGATTCACCAAGAATGCTTTGACCCGCTCGTAAGGTCCGCAATTGCAGCTACGGTTTTGAGCATTTACTCGCGAGCAATTGCGAGTTTCCTTAGGTCGAAAAATGTGCAAGATGTTGTGAAATACCTCGGATTATGGTGAAGATGAAATTTGTTGTGGTCGTGTTGAGCGCAGTATACTTGAAAGCTTGCACGAGATCGATGAGTGCTTTGCTGAAAAGGAACAAAGAGCGCCATTTAGACCATGAGGTGCTCTGGATCGATGGCAGACGCGGCAAGCCCGCAACGAGGAGCTCTGCGGCTTCGCTCCTCAATTCCAGGAACATGCATCGTTGAACGTTATCCATAAACTCGACAGCTGTGTCGGAGACCTTGCTAGGCTCATGATAGTAACTAGAGGTCGACAATCCATACTGTGGTTATCATCGTAGTTGACCTCATCATCCTCATCATCTTTCTTCATGCCGCCCTAAGCCTCGGGGTTTTCATCACCGACAGATTGCAGATGCCGGGTCATGAGTGCGAACTGCTCTTCCGCGCTGAGCTTGTTGAAGTCCGCGTTGGACATTTTGATATCGTTCTTGTGTCAAAGATTGATCGAAACTGAAGTTCTCGAACCTATATGGCCTCCGCGCTGGATCGTCAGCATCAGCAAGGTCGAAGCCCATGTGCATCGCATCGTGCACCAATGGTGACGGATGCTGTCATCGTGTTGTCGATGGGACGCTATTGCCCTCTTCCCACGCGTCGCGCTAACCAAGCCCCTAGACGCGAATCTATCGCGCAACTATGTTACCGCCGATATTACCCCGAGGGGCTTCACCCAAGTTGGACGCCGCAAGCGAATCATTTTGAAAGAAAGTGGATTTTCGAAGAGGTTCCCAACTTGCACTGTCGCAAACTCCCTACGAATTACGACATACATTACCTCTTATTAGCACTAAACAAGTGAGCAAGACTCGGCGGACGCGCTAGAAAGTATCTTGGGCAAGACAACACGACTCCTCACATCTGCGACACCCTGCGCGATCGACACACTACACAGCCAATTAGCTCATCGAGCTCCGCAGCACAATCAATCAAGAAATGCACAAACATTCGATGAAATGAATAGCTACCGTCCACAATGCCACCTCAACGCCAATGCAGCGACTATGGCAAGACTCGCTAACAAAATACCTCCACGCTATGAAACAGCCAGTCCAGGCCAACGAGTGACCATATCTACAATAAAGAAGCATACAACACTCAGATGCCCACAACGCCCCGGAATGCAACAACAATATCTACAAATGGAAATGTAGCTACTAACTACTCCGTCCCAATAGCTTCTTCCCCAAAGCTTTTGCTTTCTTTTTCGTCGGCCTATCTCACGTCAGTATTTCATCAGCTCATCACTCGGAACTCATCACTCACCCATCACTATCCCCCACCTCCTCCGCACGGATCCCAACCACACTCCCTTCCCTCAAACTCGCCCCACCACTCGCCCCACCACTCGCCCCACCACTCGCCGCCCTTCCCCTAATATGCTCCCTCGCAAATGGCGCCACCTGCGTAAGATGCTTACTCAAACTATGGATAAGATTTGCATGCACGGGTTCCGTATTATCCACTCTACTCAGCTCGTCCGCAAACGTGCGGCCGTCTTCCATCTCATCAATGCCCAGGCCATTGTTGTGGTTGTACCCCATGATACTCCCGTGTGTGGACGTTGCGCGACCAGAGTTCGGGTGTGAAGATTGAAGCGAGGATTCTTCGGACACGATGCTGATGAAGCTGCCCTGGCGGCCGTTGGAGGTGAACGAGCGGCGAGGAATATCTGTGCCCGAGATGTCGGAGCCGTTGGGCGAGTGGTCGCGCATGCTGTTGGAGTCGGTGCCGGAGAGGTCGGGGGAGGCGTTGAGTCTTGCGCTGCTGTTTGCGATCATGCGGAGTCGGCTTTGTTCTTTGCGTCCTGGTCGGCCGGCTCTGGTGAATTTGTTACCAACGATAGCGCCGGCGTGTGATATCAGTGCGCGGATGACGTCCTTCTTGAGCTGGAGTGCTAGATCGAGATTGGACCATGTCTTGTTGCGGTACTCCAATGTCGGCATCTTGAACACCAGATCATGGACATCTTCAAAGTTGCGCTGACCTTTGCCCTTGTAGCTGAGGCACAGTACCATAGACGGGATCTTGACATACGCAAGGGTCATGTAGTTGGAGGCACGATTCATCATCTGAGTTAGATCATCGTGTCGCTCTTTCTTGCTTTGCTTCCGTTCTCCGGTCCCGGGACGACTGGTACCACTGCGGTATAGTGCGAAGCGCTTGGCTGTGCGGTCTGACTCAGCTGGTGTTATGATGCCTGAAGCAGCGGAGCTAGATCGGACGGACACGGGCCTTGATGAGGCGTTCGAATCGACACCAGATGCAGCCAGCATCGCAGAGCTTGGATGCAGTGTTCGGCGCAATTCTGTACCACTGCGTGAAGGATTGTCTCGCAAGAATCTGAAGTAATGACTGGGACGTTTTTCAGGTGTTGCCTTCTTCTTGGGATCCGCTTTCAGTGTAGGATCCGGTAGCGCCAGTGTAGGCGTAAGGCGTTGCTTGAGAGCGTCCACTTCTCCGTCTTCCTGCGAGATTGACCGGTCCGCAACGCTTACGCTACTTGACATGATGCTACCCGCGCCGTCCTCATCCCCTTCACCCTGCTCAGGCAGTGTGTGCTTGATCAAGAAAGGAGAAAAGTTCCCGTTCTCGGCGTTCTTGTTCTTACTGGCCGGGAATACATATTCGAACATCTTCTTGCCTATCTCCCACTCCAGCTGTACCCGGAGAGGATACAGATTGACTTCGAAGTGTTCCATGACTGGTATACCGGCGATAGCTTCCAGCATCACGAATTGCACCTTTAGACATTTCGAGTTTTCCGGAAGTGGTTGGTTGTTCTCCAGGTACGGCGATATCATTTCGGGGTAAAGTGCGTTAGGTAGCAGATTCAGACCTCGAACCTGCTCAATTTCCAAGGAGTTAAAGTTGGAGCCGTCGTTATTGTCTGTGCGGTCGAACAACACATTCTTGAGCTGAAACTCTGCCAAGGATTCATGCCCGTCACGCAGCAAATGCCAGACAATCTCTGATGCGGTAATGTACCACCGAAGCAAGCCAGTCGACTGCTTGGCCTGAGCGCGATCATCCTGTTTGCGCTGTGCAGTGGTGATGGCCTTCATGACGAAGAACAATTCGTCCTCGTATACAGCCAAGTCTTTCTCGACCTCAACGCGATCTTCCCAACCTTGCTTGTCGAGGTATTTCTCGTTGATCTGGAAGACCGTCTTGATCTCTTCAAGCTGACGAATCCGCTCCTGTAAACTCATGACAAACCCAGGGGCGGCGGCAAGATCGCTAAAGTCCGAAGCGAGCATGATCTTCTCGAGGCGTTCGTTGCGTGTCTTCTCTAGCGGCTCGCGATAGAGTAAAAGATCCAATACAATGACATACATCGCGTAGTACTGTCGAGAATCGCAAAGAGCTCGCACGTGCGGGAAGTCAACCCAAAGGTGGTCGATACGGCTTTCCATGTTCTGCGCGGTTGATGCTGCATCGGCTTTGGAGACGTCGTCATTGTACTTCAGTCGAAGCGTGTTGTACTTGTCGTACCGCATACTTGCCGAGGTTCTCTGAACTACTCGCTGAAAGCCGTAAGGATTGGTGTTAAACTCAAACATGACTTCGAAGGGTACCCAAGGTGGCCAAGCAGAGCCAGCTGGTGTTCCGTACGTGCTACCAGAATACATATGAATGTCTTCGTTGCTAGTGAATGTCTTCGAGTTGGTAACAAAGATCTGCAGGCTGTCCATTGCCGCAGTGAACCGCCTTTGCACCAGGCCGGACACTTCGTCCATAACTCGATCTTTGTCCATGATCTGAAGGACCTTCAGCTGCATGGATTTGGCAGTGACCAGGACTGCTGCTTTCGTGTTCCTTTCGCTTTGCAGCTGTATTTGTGGCGCAATCAAACGAACGATGTAGGCGTTCTGAGCGATGTAGTCTTCTGCTACGTCTTCGTCTGCCTTGTTCTGGTGAGCCTTCTCTGGGCTGGCACCAGTGTCTCCCTCTGATTCATCCGCATCGACAAATTTCCTGCCGTCTTGCAGTAACTGTTCGACAGTTTCGTCGATGCTTAATCCCGAATCGTTGTGGAAGCACATAGGTGTGGTCGCGTCATCCTCGTCAGCGTCAGTACTAGATGTTGAAGGTCTGCGGGATTTATTCTGCTCTTCGACGACGTCAAGAATAAACTTGACTGCCCTTCGAGACATGTAGTAGACAAAGCCACGGCGTTGGCTGACTTGGTGTATGTAGCGTAGGATGATGTTTCGCAGCGAATTGCTCCATTTCAAGTGTATGTTGTGCACAATGAAGCGGTTGTTGAAGTCGCTGATGTAGTCAGTATTGGGAGCTGAGTCCATGCCTTTCGCGTTGGAGTCCGGAGCAATGTAGTCCTCATGTGCTTCGAAGTACTCGTCTTCTCCATCGGTCTCGCCGCCATCAGGCACTGCGCTGCGCTCATCATTCTCGCATCGCTCCAACAAACTCTCATGCATGGAGATCAGGAATTCCAATTTCCTTTGAAGGAAGAGAGAATGATTCTTCAGGTTGATGACACGCTGTTGCAGTTCCTCCGTGCCCTCGGCTTCGCGCACGACCTTCAATTCTGCATCTCCAATAGCGCGGTGGTTGTGCGCCACCTGATCCTTAAGACGTTCAATACGTTGCTCAATGAGCTTACATTGTACGCGCCGCGGATCATTACGCTGGGACATAACGCAATGATGTGTCGGCTCGTTGCCAAATGCACTCTTCCGATTGGTATCTCCAGAGATGTTGTTGGCATGGTCGGTCTGCCTGAAGTAGGTGAATCGAGGCGTAAAAGCCAGTGGCAGGATTTGGGTCTCTGGATGCTGGTTCGATGGCAATATCCATCCTAGTTCGATAAAGTCATCCATGTCCACCCAACCCCAGTCATTGTCAGGTATAGTGAACTTGGACAAGTCTGCAGACAGACGTTCCTGGTTATAGCTGGCCATGTCTTCTTCTGTTGCGTTGTCGATGTCTTCAGAATCAGTACCGGCTATGCTTGCTGACACGGCCCGAACGTCCATCCTAATGAGATCCAGCTGAACCTGGTTGATACGCATACCCGTGGTTTGGTTCTGCTTGCTGTCTTCCTGGCCTTTGGGCGCCTTGACCAGAGTTCGGAAGTCTTCGCGTCTTTGGTGTAGGTCTAGCATGAAGCTATCCAGTCGTGCTTTGAGCGCTGTGGCAGAGACCACACCAGCACCATAATCCTCCACATCCTTGTGCTTGTACACGTGACTCATGTACAAAGGTGAGAGTAGAAGATTGTACTTGATCGTTGCCAAGTGTCGCCCAAACTTCTTGCTTGACTTCTCGACCCCAGGCCATAGCTTGCCCTGTCGGACTGGTAATGACATGGCACCGGAGAACATTGCCCACCAACTGTAGAAGTGTGTAAAGAAGCGCGGTGTCAAATGGACGCTGTTGTACGTCTTCGAAGGCTCCAAGTTCGCGACTGACCACTCTCTATCGTAAGGTGCCGCAATCGCGATCGACATATGGATATGATGGCTACGGAAACCCCGGAAAGCATCATAGGACTGTGAAGATTAGCGAATGTACCTAAGGCGGCAGAGCGGCGTAACTTACCTTGCCATCATGTGGCTTGGCATACTTTGGGTTCTTTAGTGTAACCTTGTAATGAGGAATGAAGTTGAACGAACGTCCACCACTGTCAAGATTGCGCTCAAACACCAAGCCAGCAACCCATTTCACATTGCCGTTCAGCTTCATGACCGTCTTCTTGAACACAGCTGACTGCTTACGGCTGGACACACTTGAAGCAGTTTCTGGACGATTAGTAACCTCTGCTTCGCTATCGTGGCGCGCATAATTACTCAAGTCAGGGATGGCCAGCACATAGCTTCCGCTCTTCACGACCATGAAGTTCCGCGGATCTTCGTCTTCGGCAATACTGAGTTGGACATCGTTCTGCCAGCACATGACAAAGCCAGCACCATATCCAGTCACCATGTACGGATCTCGCGACCCTATCATTGTTAGGTTTGATCAATCATACGCACACATGGGGACACACCTTTGAGGATGAGATGGACGTCACCGTCGCCTCGCCATGACACATTAATGCGGGAGTGGAATGTCAATCGTATCTTGTCCCAGAAACCTACTCTCTCAGATGGATCGATAGCGGGTTTGGTGAAGTTCTCAATGATCTGCATCATGTCTTGGATGGCTGGCTGGTACGAAGTGCCCCAAGTGATTCGGGTGGGATGCGCTGAGTTGATATCAATAGCCATGTCAGAGTACGTCTTGACGGAAGCGACTGTCCGGCGCACGTCAACTGCAAAGCCGCCAGTGGGTTCCCCGTCCGCTGTACAATCCTGAGGAACCACCACGACTCTACTCACACGCGATGACTCGATGTCTCGGAACTCTTCGGCGATCACGAAGTCAGTCTTCATTGATAGACTCGGCAATCGTGAGGACTGTAAATTCCCTATCGCAGGAAAATGGAGCAGTGGCAGCGGATAGTCCCGAAGCTGTATCTTCGCCTCGCCCATGCTAACCTGGACATGCATAGGGATGAGTAATGCATACTGGGTGTCAAGTGGCATGCCCTTGCCGATGCGATGAAGATACCTGGGATATTCCGAGATTGGAAAGGATGGTTTGTCGATAATAATGTCCAGGTCGCTGACAGCAAGAGCCATGAGCGCTGGTCGTTGAGGAATAGCAAGGATGGTCTCCTTCTGGTCGACGTCACCAGGCAATTCATCCAAACCCCAGAACATGGAGCGTATGTCATTTATCGATCGATTTTGTGTCGTCAGCGCATGGTCGATTCGTTTCTTCCACGTCTGAGCGTTGAGGCGGTCCAGCTTGGCGCGAGCGTCGTCGACCGAAGTGTGACAGGTGCCGCTCAGACCACTCAGACCATCCTTGTTGTATCGTATTGGATGATCTGATCGGCCTCGATCTGGAGACCCATGATCACTTGAATCAGCACTCTTGCTTCGCCTATGGAACCTTAGTTCTTTGTCCCGCTTCTTTGACTTGCCCTGGCTTCGAGACTCGTGGCTTGACTTTGCCCGGAAGCGTGCATTTCCGCGTTGCTCGTCTTGTTGCTGCAGTTTCTTTACTTTCAAGGCAAACGCCTGTTCTCGAGCGAGTCGTTGCTTCTGTTCCATGAGGCCGATTCGGTATATAGTTCCTAGCTTCCACTCGAAAGAACTGTCTTCGAGTTCGAACAGCACTGCGCGGCTACGGAGCGATATCTTCGGCACGCGCTTCGGGCCCTCTGGCTCCTTGTCTAGGACGTAGTCGTCCATTCCAGTCTTGAACCGATGATTCATCTGCTTGACAGTCTTGACCACATTGGCACAATTGTCGAAAATATTATGCATGACAAGTTGGTGGGGCACGGCAAGCCGTATGGCGTCTGTGGTGATGTCGAATGATTTCTCATCCGTGATGGTATGGCCATATCTTCGCTTCGACTGTCTGTAGTCCATGCGCAGGGATTTGACGCTAACGATGCGACTCCAGGTCCGTTTTACGCTAGGATTCTCTGCATACAGTCGCACGAGGCGGGAGCGCAAGAACGGATTTGTCCATCGATGCCGGCCTGTTTCCAGTCCATATATCTGAACCATGAGTGGTGGATCAGCAGGCATGTCAGCCTTTATTTGCACGAAGTGTGCTTTGACATCAACGGTAATGATTTCGCGTTTGAGGCCGCCGGTAGGATCCATGTAGTCGCCATCGAGAGAAGGAACCGCAAGGTGTCGAGGCGAGCCGGGAGGGGTAGACTCAGCGACTGGAGTTGTAGGCTTTTCAGAGGGCCAATCGAATGACTGCTTCAGTACCTGCATCGCCATACCCATTGCAAAGTGACGATAAAGCGAATAGTGTGCGAAAAGACTTTGCGCGAAAGCATGGACATGGAAAATAGCACCTTGCTTGTCGGACAGAGTGCTGAAGGCAACCTCCATGCGCGGAAGCGATAGGAAAGGGTCTTGCTCAGACGAGTCAGCAGCTTCGATGACGAGGCCCTCGAGTCCACGAAAATGTACAGCTAGACGTCTGCCGTCGGTCGGATTTGCTGACTGCTGTTTCCTTGGAGAATTTGGCGATGTGGGTGTTGATGGTCGCAGAAGATGTTCGTCGCGATTGATCGTCCGGCTCGGCGCACGACGTCGAACAGGCTTCAGCTCAGTCTGATTGTCGTGACTCTGCTTGTACTCCGTTGTCACCGACTCCAGATGTAGAGCAATACCGCGGCTATGTTTCGATACAGCCAAATCAGTACCGGCTACCTCTAGATTGAAGTCTGATCCCTGCAGATGGACGTATGCCAGCCATGGTGGCAACCCTCGCAAGAAGTTACCGTCTTTCTTTTGTGGCTTGCCACGTCCTCGATGCTGCACATCTTTCTGGACTTGCGCAACAATCTGCCGCAAACCTTCGCTGATCTCTGGACGTACGATGAAGAAAGAGAAAGTTTGTGCTGTCCCTCGTATCTCAACTACTGGATCGGGCGCAGCGGTCATCTGGGCCCTAAGTTCAACATAGTCGGTGACCAGGAGATTGTGTTTCTCAATAGCAGCGGTCTGGTAGTACAGCTGCTGGGCATTGATTCGGAAGGTCGATAAGAGCGCATAGTGCAATTCGCCGTCTGCAGCGTGTGACGATTCCATGTCGAGAGAAACAGATGAAGAAGAGGATATGAGCAGGTCAAACTCGTCAGTATCCTTCTTAGCCGGGTCCATGGGAGGCAATGTCACGCGAATAACAGGCTCGTGAATGGATATCTTGATGTTCGCTTTCGGCAGGAGCCGCCGAATGAGATACCGTTTGCTGTTGCGAGGCTGACGAGGCTTGCGACGTGCTTCATGGTCTCGGAAGATAGCGAGCAGAAGAGGGAGATGCTTGGGATCGAGGTCAAAAGACGGGGACGTGATGACCAGGTTCGCAAAGAAGATATTGGTATTGCGTTCAGCGCTCTTCTGGTCATTCGCGAAATGGATTGTCTTCGAGGGGAGTGTCGTGTTCAGGGTAGTGGTTGCCATAGGAACATACATGAGCCGTTCAGGATGGCCGTGGCCATCGTCGATGCCGACTGAGATGGAGATTGCTGCAAGGAGAGCCTGGTGGGCAATGTCATTGGGAGAGAAGTACATCAGATGTGCCGGGCTCTTCGGATCGAGGCGGAGCAAATCCATACCAACCTCTTTCATGGAGACGTTGAGGTAGACTGACGCATCAGGGTCGTGGGCTTTCTGAATCTCCTTCGTCAAGCCGAAGAAGCCAACGGCAAATTGGAATTCATGTATGCCACGTAGGATCGAGCTGGCGAAGTCGCGTGAGTCTGATACAGTGCGCACAATATTGTTCTCGCGGCTGCTGGGATGGTCCAGCTCGTCGAGCACGTCGGCCAGAGAGATGCTCGAGTGAGTACGATGCGCGCTTCTCCGTGCTGTGGTGGCTGCTCGACATGCCTCGGCACGTTCGACGCATAGCTTGACGTCGTCGTAAGGAATGCTGAGGCGGCCAAGCTTAAGCGCAATAGACGCATCGCGCAAGCCTTCGAGTTCCTGCTTGAGAAAGCCATGTATGTTGAGTGTGCAGTGGTCCAGGATTTCGGTCGACTCGCGGCCTTCGAGGGTGAAGAAGACGCTGCGGGCGGTGAAGAGCCACTCGGCGGGATGCTGTTGCTCAGACGGCTTGGGTTTGTGGTGGTTGAAGAGGCGGCTGCGGTCAACTGTCTTACGCCTCGTGTCGACCGCCAGCGATAGGCCACCGATCTGGACGGAGCCTACGTCGGTCACAACGATGGTCGTGCCATGTGCTACCAGGTCGACCTGTCGAATCCACTTGATCTTCCGGTGCATGCGCTTGATCTTCTCTTTCGCATCCGTCAGTCGCTTCCAGGTCTGAGAACGCTCGCTGTTCTCGCCACTTATCTCGTCCTCCTCCTCTTTGACCTGCTCTGGGGTGCTCTTGCCACTCCTGTCCTTGTTTGTTGACCCATTGGCCCAATGCGCCCATCCCGTCTTCTTCCGCGGCTTCTCACCAAACGTTCTGAGGTCTATCGTCACCTTCAGCTCGTTCAGCACGATGCTGACCCATGTTGGCCGGGCGAAGGTGGGACGGTGCAGGGAGAAGCCCAGCCCGCGAATCTCGATGCGCAGGCCATCCTTGGGCGTGAATGCAATGCGACGCAGGCCCGAGTAGCCGAGTCGCTGTATGGAGACGCCCGTGACGACGCGTATGAAGGCGAATAGGACAAAGGAGAGCAGGTACAGCAGCAGCAGGAGCCCCGCCAGAAATTGGAGCGTGGGCAGGGCCATGGCAGCTCAGCCGTGCTCCATTGACTGCACCGAGTGCTATCGGGTGTATTGCGCGTGTGCGCACGCGACGTGCTGTGTGTGATCGAGAGGCGGTCTGCTGGACATAGTCGGGAGGAGGGGGACTAGCCGGGACGGGGCATGAGGGCTGAGTGAATGTGTGTGTGCGGACTTAACGGCGTCGAAAGAATGCGGCGAGCTGCGGAAGTGCCGGAAGCAGCCACTAGCTCCTGCAACCTGTCTCAGACGCCCTTCGCCGGCGCTGGAGGTGAGTATGCGATATTAGGGTGCTCGTGTGCCTCCGTTGTCTCTGCGAGGCTGCTGTCGTGTGTGGTTACTCGCTTTGGGCAGATGCATGTCAGATTCCCAGGTTTCCCAGCTCGGCAGCGGCCACCTTCCACGAGCTTGGATCCCTGTCGCGCTAGCGATAGCCCGCATAAAGCTTAACTAGCTCTCGGAACTCACCTTCTCTCAACGTCATGTCGTGCACCTCACTCGCTCAAGCATTCCTGCAGCATCATCATCTTGAAGATGCCATTCTTCTGACGGATCTGCTGGTGTGACTTTATACATTGAATTCTGTTGGCTCGCTCACCCACTCATCGTCATCTGTCCAGATGCGAACGACTTCCAACGTCAACTCGTCGCACTTGTAGGTCCATGTAGTCGTTTCGACACCTTTTCATTTCGTCTTCACGAATTTTTCAATGTACCTCGTACTCTTCGATGGATTGTACCCGAGGGCATCTTTCGTGGGTTTCAGCCTGGAGCCATCGTCCTTCCTCTCATAGCGCCCTGTTGACGGATTGAACCCGCGGGGTTCAGATGGTCTCAGCTTGGAGCCGTTTCTCCTCCGCGCAAGCACCTGCTGATCCCGAAGCTGCTGGGAAATTGCATCTGCAACACTTCTGCTGAAAAAGCCACCGTGTCTACCTTCAGGGTGTTCTGGTCGCAATTCGTGATTCTCCCAGTACTGTAGCGACTCCTGGAACTGCGAATTACGCACATCTTGCGAAAACCGCCAGCTCCCCGAAGGCTGTGACACCCTCTCCTGCGCGGAAGTCTGCATTGGGACCGCCTGGCTACCTTCGCTCTGGCTTCGCCGTCGGTGGACATATTCGATGCTTGCTCCGGGCTCTGGCGGGATGAATGCTTTGACGGCTGGTTCCCGCTCCCGCACGGACTCGGCACTTTTGTCTGATCTTGACGAAGGCCGTGGAAGCCCCTCGGCTGCGATAGACCGAGTGAACTGAGAGTGCTCATCTGAGTTTGGAGTTTTGCTCTGAGCCGCAGGCTGTCCCTGGGGAAGCAAAGCGTCGACATGACGCAAGAAAGCCTCCATCAAGCTCTGCGCCTTCTCTGCTAGCTCTCTTCTCGTGTCCTGGCGGCTGTCCCCTGCTGCAGACGTGGTGTCGGTCCGCTGGTCAGCTTCGCTACTTTGCGATGAACTGGGCGGCGTGTGTTTGGCCTGCTGAATGGCTTCTCGAGGCTGTCCTGAGTCTTGTAGCCATGCCACTGGCTGAGATTGTCGCTGAAAGGCGTCCGTCAATGCTCTGGCTCTGGTTGGGTCGTGAATCTTCGACATCGTGTGAGGAGGCTTCTCAGCTTGCTTGACATTCCTTGCTTCCGACGTTCGCAAGCCTCGATCCTCAGAATGGTCTTTCATATCGATCGACTGTTGCGCACTTGAGGCGCCTTGCTCGCCTGGTATTTGTCCTGTGCGGTCTATTATCGGATGTTTCTCAACGTGCTCAGATGACGGCGATGGTAGCAATGCTGAAATTTCGCTCATTACGGCGGTGATATCTCTGACCGGTTGCTTGCCAGCTCGCTTCACACTCATAGGCTGTCCGACCGGCTCAGGCGAGGACACCGCCCTGCCGTCGGACTCCTGCTCAGTCTCCGCATGACTCGAAACACCAATGGACTGTGGCAAAGCATCTGGTGCTGGCACCCACGCTTCGGTATGCCTGACAGAAGAAGAGCCCACGCATTGCTCGGCGTGCGTTGGCGCATCCAACTGCATGTCATCTGAGCTCAAGTAGGTCTCGCCGTTGTTGCACGAGGACGTTGCGTTCGACGTTGACGGCGTCAGTATGTCAATTTCCGAATAGTTGACAGCGTGCTCATCGCTATCAATGTGATCCTGCGTCAAAGTTCGATTGGCACCTGCTGTCACTCCAGAGGTGAGGTTGTAGCCTCCCCATCTGAGAAGCCAGGTCTCCAGATTGCCCATGAGACAAAGCATTCTCAGATCTTCGAAACTGTCCTTCTTTGTATGCTTCTCGCATGCTTCGGTTATCAGATTGCGCATGAATGCGTCGCCATGATTGTGCGCGAGTACGAGAGTTTCACTGTTGCGCAAGTCAGATTCATCTCCAGTTTTCGAAACAGCGGGACGTACTAGTACAGCCATTCGTCGCGCTCGTGCATCGTGATCCAGAAGATCTGCGAAATGAAGTCGCATACGCAACGGTTGTACTCAGGATCGCGCATACCAGGAGCAGGTGGGGGGATTGACGCGAAGTCGGAGAATCTATGGAAGAATTTGTAGAAGAACTGCATGGTGACGTGGCGGCCGAGAGTGAGCGTAAAAATTGCTGGAAAGAATGTATACAAAAATCATGCGTTGATGAGATAAGAGGATGAAGATGGTTGATATGCGAAGGAGTGTTACCGCGATGCGGTAAGATCCGAACTGACAACGGATGGGCCCATGCAGGTTTCTATGCGGAAGGCGCACTGTCGTCGCGAAAAGGAAACAGCAGGTTCAAGGAATGCGTCGTCTTGCTGATAGATCGCACCTGTCCTTGGAAATGCACCACCACCAAATCGTGCAATATCTCGCACGGTCCGTGCTGGAACTCTCCCCGAAAAGCGATGGCTTGCACACCCGTGTATAGTTTCAGGTACTTTTGCCGCTTAACATCGTCAACCAGGAAACCCTCCGCCGTCATCCAGGCTTCAGTGAGGAGGTATTGTGCTTCAGATGTTTTGGAGAGATTAAAGCTGAGGGCGCACGAACTATCGCACCACATGATGTCAAAGCGTTCACATAGTCCTCCACTTTCTCGCGCCGCACATCACGAACGTTCAAATACCACGATATCCTTGTCGTTAACGCGAATAAAATGAAGACAGCTGCAGCATTTTCAACGCCATTCTAGGAACACGACATCGAGGACGACTATGTGGGCTTTGCACTCCGGCCCGGAAACCCACGTCGTGAGTAATTGCTCCGCCATGAACTTGCCTCACTCTGCCTCTTCAAAGCTGATCGACTTCCAAGAGTGCTCAGAAGCAAGTGCCGCGTTCTGCGATGGTGCGACAGCTGATGCTGCCATCCGCTATCTGCCCTGGGAACCGAAGAGCGTCCTCTACGAACCACGCTTACTCAAGCTAACATCAAGAATCGTAGTGGCTATCGCAAACCAAAGATTTCCGCACCAAATTTGACGATCGATGTTCAAAGTATGCGGACTTTGAGAACGAATTACAGCCAGCGGTAATCCTCGTAGATGAGGAAGTGCGTGTTTGAGAGAACTTCGTGCGTGTGAAAATACTGCTGTGATCAACACTTGTTCCGAGGACTTCCCCATTGGGAAGACACAAATACACGTACCTCAGGAAGTGAACGTAAAAAGGAACTACGTGCTTGTGAAGTAAGTGGTGAAATCAATACTCGCTTTAAGCTTCGCATGTTGGAAGCTACAGATACAAGTACAGCAAGCAGTGGATGCAATCGCGCAAACAGAACATGAAGAGTCTCAAAGTAGATCTGGCAGCTTCTTTGAGGTATAGCACTCCTCAAATCATGACCCTTGCAGCGGGGAACCCTGCAGCACACTATCAACCATATCATCACCACCTTTCGTCCCTTCACTCGTCTCCTTCCACTTGAACGAAGCTCCATAGTGATCATCCCTCAGTTCCTTCGTCCCCAGCAAATTCTCTCTAAACGTCCCGCCCGGCACATCATAATCATCCCAATACAATCTTCTCCTCTGCAGTTCCGGAACTAGCAAATCCACCACATCCGTCCAGCTGCCCGGATTAGTCACACTCCCAATATTGCACCCGTCGATATTTGCCTCTTCGATCCACTTTTGTATCACGTCCGCAACTTCTGAAGCCGTGCCAACCGGACAAGGATGCAAACCTGCTAACGCCATGCGCATGCCCAGCCATCGCGGCGTCCAGAGCTGCTTTTCTTCACCCTCGCTAGTTTCGAGTGCTTTGAAAACAGCCTGGATTGCCAGGCCTTGCGATATGCCACTTAGGTCCATAGGCTCGTCGAGCAGAAAAGCAGCGAGGTCGATGCCAGTATAGCCGCTGAACTGCGCCAGACCCGCGACAGGATCTGCATTTGCGACTGCGAGGTCGTGCTTTGCTTTCGCGTCCTCAGGTGTCGTGCTGATGATGGGCATGAAACATGGAAAGAACTTTAAACTTGCAGGGTCGCGTCCGTTGGCGGCGGCGGCAACGCGCATATGTGCGATGACTTTCTTGGCTTGGCTGACGTTCACACAGTTGAGGAAGATGGCTTCGGCGTGTTTGGCGGCAAAGGCGGTGCCAGATTTGGAGGTTCCGGCTTGGAAAAGTACAGGTGTTCGTTGCGGAGATGGGTGAACTTGTGAGCGACCAGACATTCTGAAGTAGGTGCCTTCGTGCTCGATCTTCTTGACCCGGTCTGCATCAAAGCTTGTACCGGTCGTCGGGTCTAATTGGCCGGATCCTGAAGCCCAGGACGATTTCCACAACCTAAAGTCACTGTGAACAGGAGGAGGAATCATAATTCAAAGTTTACGTACTTGTAAACAACGTCCATGAATTCATCTGCCATGTTGTAGCGTTCGTCGTGAGCCATGATCTTCTCATGTCCCAGTGCACGTGCATTGCTGTCAGGAAAGCTGGTCACGATGTTCCAGGCACATCGCCCGCCCGTAAGGTGATCAAGCGTCGAGTATTGTAGCGCCAACACATATGGTGTCGAGTATGTAGTAGACTGCGTCACCGCGAATGAGACGTTCTCGGTGACAGCCGCCATTGCCAAGACCAAAGCGTATGGATCTAGATGAGCAACTTGGTAGGCGGACTTGAGCATTGTGTCGAGACCGCCGCCGTAGACATCAAAGCCAACGAACCACTCGGCGAAGAATATCGCTGAGATTTTGCCGCGATCGGTGAGTTTTGCAAGGTCGGTGTAGTATTTGATCGTGTCTTTGGTAGTCGAGATATCGTCAGGGCCAGAGCCATCGATGAGCAGGCGTCCCCAGAACCCGATGCACTCGGGAGAAAGAGGACAAAAGTCGACTCTCCTGTGGACTGCAACTCTGAAGCCGCTCTCCCACAAACACAAACGGCTTTACTCGTCACGCCAAAACGTGGCTATCGACTAGAACCAAGTTTCCCAGTACCGCAAGAACTTGGGGAGAACGAAGTCATGATACGCAGTCGAGCTGTCGGCTTAAACTATATTGACTGGAAAAGTGTCGAGTAGAACTTTTGCCTACCGAAATTCCCTTGGGTGATCGGTCGAGAGATGGCGGGCGTAGAGGAGAGGATTGGCTCGAAGGTTTCGAAGGTGAAGGCTGGAGATGCCGTTCGGACATGTAAGAATCCCCGTTCCAGCGTCATACGAGACTTAATCTCTAACACGTGGGGTAGCGACATACTACAAAGACAGGCGGGCTGGCTGCTTCCAAGAAATGGTTGTGGTACCACAGCATACTGTCTTTGCTCTTCCAGATGACACCGATTTTGCATCAGCAGCTTCTCTAGGTGTTGGAGGACTTACTGCCGCAATGACTTTATGGCACTGGCTAGGCGTGCCCATGAAGACGGCATCAAAACCCACAAATGGGCCCTCAGCAGCAACGAATACTCCTAAGGAGGTGATGCTGGTATGGGACGGCTCAACAGTTACTGGCCAATCTGCGATCCATTCGCAGCGGAAGCCGGTATCGAGGTCATAGCGATATGTTAGGACGCGACATCACAGCTGGTCTCCAGCTTAGGGGCAACGCACATCGTCACGTACAACGAGAAGACTGACTACCGTATCTTCGGAGAAATCCTATGTCTTGCGCAAGGTCGATTGACCAAGGCCATTGACATAGTCGGACACAGCACAGCAAGACTGGCGTTGAAGGTGATCGCGGCATGCGGCAGGCCTGTCGAATTTGCGCCTCTAGCGTTCCTGTCGAGCAAGGATGCGATTCCGTCGAACGCAACAGTCCATACAGTGAAGATGAAGCGATTCATCCTAGACTGTGAATCGGAGAAATATGGGACATTGCTCAATGACATGATTGGACGACAGAGCGTCCGCATACCAGAAGTCAAGCTGCTGGAAGGTGGTCTTGGAGCTGTGGAAGACGGGCTGTGGAGGCTGAAGAACAGAAGTCTGGCGGGCGAAAAGCTCATTGTAGCCGTGTCATGATAATTACGAGGGAAACGGGTCCACTTCTCGATCTTTTCCGTGCAATTGTATTCAGCCCTAGGCATAAGGCAGGGAGGACGCGATTGTGGACGCGTTGTGGAGAAATGGCTTACATAATATACCCGGAGCCTGGATCGGGCCGAGAACACTACGTCATCGCCAAACAACGTCATTCGCAACGGCTAGCACGAGCACCCCAAAGACCCGGTAATAGATCCCTTGCTGACGGCGGGCTCTGATAACGAGGATAGCCTCCGAAGGCGACTCGGGTGCTCAATATACATATTAGCCGCAATCAGGGACGGTGCGGCATGGGTAACCACCGGTACCTTGATACAAGACTCCGTGATTGGACTACAAGCTTGCTTTTGAGGTATATGCAACCACTGCGCCGTGCGGTGACGCTCCGCTCCTAGATTATTCCGTGGTGTTTGCGCCCCGCGATACGGGACGTGGCTTGCTTTTGGGAACAAGGACTAGCGACGTCATTGCAGCCGTGTGCCCATAACTTCATCAACACGCGCTCGTTAACTTAATCACTAACCTCGACACTCCACTCTAAACTTGAACTGTCTCTCACCCCTCTCAAAACATTCAAAACAGCAATCACAATGGAGACCATCACCAACGCTGCTTCCGCTGCAGCGACGACCGTTTCGAGCCTGATCTACGGCCAGCCAGCCAAGGATTCCGAGGCGACCAATGCTACGACTGGCAATGAGACAGCCGGCAAGGAGCCTCTGAGCGGCGAGCAAGGCAAAGGCACCGTAAATGAGCCATTTGACAAGGGCAACACTGGTGAGCAGCATGGGCTTTTATGACAGCATTGGTGCTGACGGCAATCGCAGAGCCAGCAGACACCACCTCAAAGACCACCGGTAATACTTCCTACACGGCGGATGACTTCCTTCCGCTCAACCCCACCCTTGGTCAGCCATCTACCACCGAATCATTCTCGAACACGAAGAGTGGGAGCTCGAGCGCGACTGGCATGCCAATTATACCACTAAACCCCGACGTCGCTACAATGGGTGGAGGCAAGACTGACACACTCGCTTCCGCAGAGACTGGTGCGACAGAGACGACTGGCATCACCGACAAGGTCTACAAGGAGACACCATTGGACGACATCAAGTTGTCAGGCGCTCCTGGCGCAGGTCCCGCTGCACCTGAGTACACACCAGCTACTCCCGAGACGAACGTTACCTCGACCACCACGGACAAGCCAACCGAGTCTTCATCAGACAAGCCAGTCGAGCACGAGACTGCCAAGAACTCAACGACATCCAGCGCACCAAAAGAGTCTTCTTCTGCTAAGAAGGAGGGTGTCGACACCGAGATTGACGCCATCTTGAACAAGACGCCAAAGGCGGAGCATTCTGTTGACGACCGTGAGACGGAGAGTCCTCATGCTAAGATGACTGGCAAGACCGTTCGACACACTGAGGCCTCTAAGTCTGGCGAGGGCGGCGAGCCAGCAAGTACGTTCATCCACAATGTCGGAAATATACTGAGTAATGCTGACGGCGTTGCAGGCCTCGCAGCAGCGGACACTGGTCGCAAGTCCGAGTCCAGCAAGTCCACCGACGCGACTTCACCCTCTGGTGTCGACGAGAAGACCGACAAGAAGAAGAAGATGTCGGCACTCACTGGCAAGTTGAAGGACAAGCTCCACATTGGCAGCAAGGACAAATAGATGACGTACTCTGTGCTGGGGAGGATCTTGACGAGAATGAAGATATGATACCAAAGCGTGCGCTTTTAGTAGACCCGCGGGTCGCATTGTAATATATACCTCTTCCATTTGCGAATTGACTATTCGACGGACAACTCAAGATGCAGGTGTTATGCAACCAATCAACGCCGAGTTTCAGCCTCGTGGGGCTATTTATGGCTTAGCGCCACGACGGTCTATCTGTCGTGCAAGGATACAACGCCCTCGTCCTTATCACATGCACTACAAGCCACTTGAGCGCATCACGTTCGGAGACACGAAACGATACATCTAAGTAAGACTAATTGTCACGCGACCTGGTCTTCGAGATCATATTACACTACCCCGCATCGCCTGGAATCTTCAAGTAGGTTACAACTCCTTAAAGTCCTTTCAGCAGCATGCATTACCATCTATGCTATGCAACTTCTAACTTGCTTGGCCGCCAAGCTTCCGGTGTACTCATATCTGTACCTTCGATGATGTGGCAAGCTCAAACACCTCTCATTCGTTACACAGTGCGCGTCGCAAAGTTTTGAGGCAGGCGCGACCTCGCCAAATTTTCAACTTACTTTTTGTTCGACTGGATGTTCTTTTTGCCCATTTTCGTATTTCCATCCAGACTATGATAAAATCTTCCGCATCTTGGTGTAGCAAAACTCTCATCCAAAATCAACCTCCTTGCTCTCCTGTCTCGATATATCTCTTGGTAGTCACACGATGGGTAACAACGGCAACTTGAAATGCGATCGCAAAACTTACATTACAAACAACAGAACGTCTCCCATCAAGTCCAACGAGTCTCGCATTGCACGAGATCTCTCCAGCTTTCTCCAACAGACCGACTTTATGGAGAACTCGAACGGCACAAACTCGCCGATGATCCGAAGAGTAGCCGGCAAGATACCGCACGTTTGTGTTGTCGGCGCTGGCGTTTCTGGATTGAGATGTGCGGCTGTTTTGCTTCAGCATGCTGCAAAAGTTACCATCCTGGAAGGTCGCGATCGCGTAGGAGGACGAGTACGTTGATCACAATTCTCAAATGAATAGAAGCAGACTGACTGTACGGCAGCTGTGCCAAAGTAATGCTCTTGGCCATCTAGTCGATTTGTAGGTTCGCAACTTCTTCCTTTTTCGCAGCACATGGAAAACCAAATTCTCACCCATATGCAGGGGTCCAAATTGGATACACGGCACTGACCACAATCCCATTCTCGATCTCGCGAAAGATACCAAGACCCAGACTATGAACTGGGACGGCCGAGCATCCGTGTTCGATCATCTGGGAAATGCTATGCTGGCGAGTGATGTAGTGGAAAATGATGAGATTGTATGGGGCATTATCGAGCAAGCGATGAAGTACTCGAACGAAGAGAGCGCGACGATATCGGCGGATCGGAGCTTGTTCAACTACTTCGAGGAACAGGTAGCGAAAATGTTCCCTGATAAAGAAGGCACCATGGACAGCTCAGCGCAAGAGAAAAGAAAGACGATTCTGCAGATGGCTGAGATGTGGGGTGCGTTTGTCGGCTCACCCATCCAAACGCAAAGTCTGAAGTTCTTCTGGCTTGAAGAATGTATAGATGGCGAGAATCTCTTCGTTGCGGAAACGTACCACAAGATCTTGCAGAAGATTGCGGAGCCGGCCCTCAAAGCTGAGATCAGGTTTGACCATAAGGTGACGAAAATAGTATTGAATGAGGATAGAGAAGTGCCAAGGGTGACTGTGCAGATCGAAGGCAAAGAGCGCAAGACATTTGATGAAGTCGTCATGACAACGCCACTGGGCTGGCTGAAGCGAAACATGGCGGCTTTCGAGCCCGAGCTCCCGCCGCGATTGAAGCAAGGCATCGAGTCAATTGGTTATGGTCACCTCGACAAGGTCTGTACTTAGTCAGAATTATAGGGACAGTGCAGCTAACTTTCGCATCAGGTGTATATCAACTTCCCCGCCGCATTCTGGAATTCATCCCCACCACCAACCTCTACCGCACCCCAATCCTCCAGCGACCCAGGCCTCCCAAACGTCCCAGCCACAACCGCACCGTTGCATCAATCCACCTCAGACTCGCCCGTCAACCCAGCGCACTACCCCGGCTTCACGCACTGGCTCTCACCCACCTACGCGCCCTCCATAAACCCGCACCACTGGCAACAAGAAGCCGTCAACCTCGCCGCCTTACCATCTCCAAACGCGCATCCAACACTTCTTTTTTACATCTTCGGCCCGACATCACTACACATTGCTTCCCTGCTCTCCTCGAATCCAGAATCCGCGCACCAAGATATTCTCACCGCATTCTTCCACCCATACTTCTCCCGCTTACCAAACTACTCTGCCTCCAACCCCGCACACCAACCCAAGCGTACCCTGGCGACGAACTGGGCTAGCGATGAACTCGCCGGGTATGGGAGTTACAGTAATTTCCAGACGGGGTTAGAGAGAGGGGATGAGGATATCGAGGTTCTGAGAAGGGGTATGCCGGAGAGGGGCGTGTGGTTTGCGGGTGAGCATACGGCGCCTTTTGTGGCGTTGGGGTAAGTTGGATCCATGATTCAGAAGGCGGCTTCGATGGAATGTGGGCTAATGAGTTATAGGACGGTTACGGGGGCTTGGTGGGCTGGGGAGGGGGTTGCGAGGACGATTGTTGGGGCTTATGGACTGGGCAGTGATGAGAGAAAGAGTGAGCAAAGCGAGATTTAGACTAGGGATTTGACCCGTACGAAGTAGAGCTGGAGTGCGAACGAGCTGGACTTATGCCCAATACTGCTCGTTCAATGGAGTTATCTGATATCTTCATTCTTTGCAAACTCGGTGCTTCAAGTTCCCGTCATGGTTCGAGACCATATTTTAGAAAGGTTGAAATGTTGAGGTTATGTCCGGCGTTTGTAAGTATGGTGTTGTCAGAAACTTGCTGTTATAAGCATCAGCATACACGGTTTCTGCTATTGATATATTCTGTCAGATGTGAGAGGACAGAGCAGACATTACGGAAGCAGAAGGTTGTTGTATTGAGAGAGCTACAGAGAGCGATTATATACACAACCACGATGAGTAAGCAAGTGACAAAGAGTCACGTGAGAGATGCAGTTCACATGTACCTTGTGAACTGAGGTGCCAGTCTGACATATTCATTATTCCTCGGTCGCTTACGGCCATGTCGCTGGACCCCTGAAGCTATCATGTTCAGGGCGGCTGGATGTGATGTAGTCGCCGTACTTTCTAGTCTCCACAGGCAAGTAGGAGTATCCGGCGTTGACTCAAGTGGTGGTCAGTCACATGAAATACTATCGGAATTCATTTCATACCATATCTCCGCGAACGCCGCATGCTCTCAACGCAGCTCTATGTACTCCAGCTCTTCAATTGCTGGCATGGCTTCACCATCCATGATACCTTGCACGTATGCGTCTCCGACCACGGTGTAGTATCCTTCTTTCGGTCTTAGTATGATTGGCACGTGTCCGCCAGTGAACACACCCACAACGTCGCCTTCCTTTGCATGCTTTGGTATCAGACCCATTCGCCCTCCTTGCGTCATCATCAGAGTTGCTAACAATCAGTCTGATTTGATATATTTGACTGGCCTGACTGCCAAGCCGCAGTCAGGCCAATGTCAAAGCGAAGCTGCTCAGATCTCAGTCAGATCAAATCAGGAGCCCTAGCCTGATTAATTTGACTAAGATCAGATTAATATATTATTGTTTTGGTAGTTGTTTTAGTAGTGCAGAAGTAAGATTAAAGTTATTTTTGTGAGGTTATTCTTAAGGCTCAAATAAGCAGTTAGCGCGTAAATATTAGTTTCTTGTTGGATGTGGAAGCACAGGGCAGGTATGAATGAGGTAGAAGCTTTTTGTATTGAGAGAGCTACTGCGAGCGATTATATACACAACCAGATGAGTAAGCAGATGACTAACAGAGTCACGTGAGGTGCAGTTCACAGTGTACTGTGTGAACTGAGGTGCTAGGCTGACACACCCCCTGAGGTATCCATGTTGGATGGAAACCTCACAAATAAGGAAAAATACCAAGAGAGTGAGATGCGTGCGTGTGCTGCGCAGCTAGTTCAAATAATCAGGGGGTACTAGGCAAGGAGAGGCCTTTATAATAAGGTGACAAATATCCTTCAAGCTAAGCTGGCGTATGAAGTTCTTATGTTTCTGTCAAGGAAGTAGCTTTGTAAAGCCGTCAGCAGGTATCTCAGCAGTAGGCTTCCACTCAACACTGATTCTTCTAGGGTCTATCTCCTGGCGAAGCCACATTTAGTAGATATCGACGTAGCAAAGCTTTATTTAGATGCGATCTGCGTCACCTCAAACAAGGCGTACAGTCTGCGCATTGTCACACTAGAGAGCCTTCTTAGTATGAAGTGTGAAGC